>MCJB01007880.1:11966-54466 GCA_002018475.1 Nicotiana obtusifolia | reverse complement strand
TTTGAGTGAGAATTTTACTGATGAGAGGGCAGTTTCGTCTAAGGATTTTCAAAAGGAATATCTTGTGACCTATGTATGTACTGTTGTATTGGAATTATTTTATTATCCCGAGCTTTCGCTTTGGGGATTGTTGATATGTGGATTGTTGCTATTGATTTCAATAAGGAATTTGAATCCTGTTGATAGTAATTATATTGAGTTGGGGTTGGAACCGTCGGATTGGTTTACGACTTCGGTTATGAAACCTCTCCGGCATATCTTGGGTGAGAGGAAGTCTCGCAAGATAGCGCTTTTCCTTTTGATCAATACGGCTTACATGGTTGTGGAATTTGTTGCTGGTTTTATGAGTAATAGCCTTGGGTTAATATCAGATGCTTGTCACATGCTGTTTGATTGTGCGGCTCTAGCTATTGGGTTATATGCTTCGTACATATCCCGGTTGCCAGCGAATGGTCAGTTTAACTATGGTCGTGGAAGATTTGAGATTCTTTCTGGGTATGCAAATGCGGTTTTTCTTGTCCTCGTGGGAGCATTAATTGTGCTGGAATCATTTGAGAGGATATTAGACCCTCAGGAGGTTTCTACTAACAGCCTATTGTCAGTGTCTATTGGTGGGCTGCTTGTTAATATTGTCGGTTTGATATTCTTTCACGAGGAACATCATCATGTCCATGGTGGATCATGTTCACACTCCCATTCACATGCTCATTCTCATTCCACAGGCGATAGTCTCCAAGATCACCATCTTCACCATTTACACTCCCATGACCATAACCATGACCACCATTCTCATGATCACTCCCATGAACATAAGACTCCTCATTCTCATGATCACTCCCATGACCATAACCCTCCTCATTCTCATGATCATTCCCATGACCATAAGACTCCTCATTCTCATGATCACTCCCATGACCATAACCATGACCACCATTCTCATTATCATTCCCATGACCATAAGACTCCTCATTCTCATGATCATTCCTGTGACCATAACCATGGGCACCATCATCATGATGACGCTCACCAACATTGTCATGTTGGCAGCTCAAGTAGTTCTTCGATAAAGGTGCACCATGGCTCTGTTGCAAGTTTGCAAGGACCAGATTATTCTCATGGTCAAGACAAGGGTGTCACTGAGAAACATAAGCGGCAACATCGGCACATTGATCATAACATGGAAGGCATCTTTTTGCATGTTCTGGCTGACACCATGGGTAGTGTTGGGGTGGTAATTTCGACGCTCTTAATCAAGTACAAGGGATGGCTTGTTGCTGATCCTGCTTGCTCAATTTTTATCTCTGTTCTAATTATATCTTCAGTAATCCCATTGCTCAGGAATTCAGCAGAAATTTTACTGCAAAGAGTTCCAAGGGCTCATGAACAGGATTTGAAGGAAGCTGTAAACGATGTCATGAAGATAAAAGGTTTATCTGGGATTCAGAAGCTGCATTTTTGGAGCTTCACGAACTCAGATGTTATTGGGACTCTTCATCTTCTCGTCTCAAGCGAGAGTGAGCAGTTATCTGCAAAGACACAAGTATCTGAAATATTACACGATGCTGGGATCAAGGATTTGACAATGCAAGTAGAATGCATCCAAAGTAGTTAGTCTAATTGGTGGTATTACTTAAAGTGCTCAGTGTGCGCTTCAACTATACCAGATGGAGATCCCTTGAGATATGAAGTGATGTACAGTGGCTTGAGTAAGTGATAGTTTTTTTTCCTTTCTTTTAAACCTATAAATTTTCTAAGGTATCTTTAATTTCTGTCCCCCGACCTCCTTCTATTTTCTGATTTTTATACTATGATTAACGAAGCTTAAAAGGAAATGTTGAAATGAACTCTATCTGATGTGCTGCTGCCTGCCTGAAAATCTACCCGTTTCCATGTTGAATGCTTAATTAATACACCAGGAAAGTAACCTTATAAAAAGAATGTGTCTCCAGGTGATTGAAAAGTTTCTGTATTGCTTTGTGCTGTCATTCTGTCTTTCTCTTCCTCCCATTTCTGTATTTGTTTTGTTCTAATGCTACTACATAAGCTATAAGCGAACAAGGGATAGAGTCATATTTGATATCCCTACTTGCAGCCATGTTTGGACAATCTCTATGCAAAAGTAAACCACGATGTCAGTGAGTCTGTGTGCAGATGTATGTACAAGGGATGCATATTTGGTGAGATGCTAGTTTAATTTATTCTTGATAGGTTTTTGTATCTGGCCTCCTAGACACCCTTCTAATTCTGCGTATATAATGATATTCCTTTACTATATTTTACGATAAGCTTACTTGAAGTACTACCGGTAATCATGCTTGGATTTTATACATGACAATAGTTCTGCTGGCTAGTTTCTAAATAGACATAATAATGCACGTGATGTAAAACTTGGTTCTAATAGTTTTTGAAAGGTTTCCTGTTTATTACACTAAGCTGTTAAAGAGGTAAAGCCTCTAACTGTATCTAACATTGGCATCTCGGCTAAATGTTTAGCATTTTGTAGCGCCTGCAGAGGATATCTTCTGATCAGAGCAACTGAGCAAGAGTTGGAAATGAAATTTGACCTTGTGTTTTGTTCAAGGATTTAAGTTATCTATCTTTACAGTGTAAAGAATTCTATGATATTAGTGTATTTTACTGGTTATAGCAGGTTATTTGCTATTTTTACAGGTGATTGAAGTTTTGTGTTTTGCGAATAATAAGTTACCACTTGCAGGGTTAAAGATTTCCACGTTTTCTATCTCTTTAAAGACTTCTAATAAAATCTTTTGATATTTGTATGTTTTTTTTTTTTTTAAAAAAAAATTTAGAAAGTTTCAGTCAATACTATTCTTGCATATTTGCATCCAAAGCAAATCTCCTCCTGAATGTAGAGCTGTGTTTCAGTTGTGTTATAAGAAAGAGAAGTGCCCTCTCTCAATTTGCACACCTGGGGAAATTTCTTTTATATTTTCAGGAAAAGGGATGTCGATGATATTTATCGTTTCCGATCTAACAAACAATAGTAGTTATGACTTAAACTCATATCCTAATTATCTGTAAACAAGATACACGAACAAGTTGGTATTGTTGTTGGATTTATATAAGCTATGGTAATTGTTATTGAAATTAACTAATGTACTAATTATATAAATTATGTTTTACGATTAAGTTTCCAAAGAATCAATAAATGATTAAATTTTGGCAAATCATTATTAACTATATAACACGTGCAACTTATTTATGTTACATGAGAAAGTCAACGACAATTTTAGTAACATGGATTGCACCTATGTATTGTGAGCACGTAATTTTTGCCCTATGAAAATATTCTTATAAAAGCTAAAAAAATAATAGTAATAACTTTTCTTATTGATTTTGATTTTTGTAGAATTTTAGAAATTTCTTTGTCTGCATTTAATTGCATTTTTGTGCATATTTAGCATTTCAAAATCATATAAAATACCATAAAAATGTCCAATTCTTCATTGCATAGCATTTTAAATTTTATTTGCATTTTAGGATTTAATTACATACAAATTGAATTGATAAATAAAAAAAAATATATACATTAGCTTTAATCAATTAGTTTAATTAATTAGTTTAAGGGTAATTAGGTCTTTATTGCAAAATAATGCAATTAGAAACAATGTGGTTATTTCTGCATAAATTAAAGGATGAAATAAAGAGGCAAGTTTTGCTAAACTTGGCTGAGAGCTATTCATTTAAAGAGGACCCAAATTGCTGAAATGGTTTTAAGGCCAAAAGCCCTTCGCGACCCGTCCAGCCCATTCTCCATACTCGGTCCGCCCCGTTAGTGACCAAAACGACACCGTTTTGGTCACGCTCAATCACGACCATTCATCGCCTTTTGATCCAACGGTCTGGAACTTGTCTCTCACTCCCCTATAAAACTGTCCTAAACCCGGTCTTTGCCCCCCCCCCCCCCAAAGAAACCCTAGAGACGCCCTTCGTCTCTCTCACCTTCGATCTCATGGCCACCATCGAGAATCGCCTCATAGCGGCGGGCCACCTCCAATCCATGCCAAATCACTCTCCCATAGCCTCCTTCGCCCCCTTATCCTTAATCCCTCAACTATTCTCTCCAAAAACTCCTATAACTTCACGGATTTTAAATCTAAGAAGTTGAAAATCCTAAAATTTGCATTGTCGATTCTCGAGTTTCAGAGCGCGATTCGACTCGGAACTCACAATCGATTAATGTTACTTTCGGTTCGTCTCGAGAAAGTACTCAGACCTATCGGTCGACGAACTACCAAAAGCTTATTTCATTTCGATTAGGTAATATTTGTTCGTTTTCTTTTCTTTCTGTCTTCTTCTCCTTCTTCTCTTGTTCTGTTTTTTTTTTTTTAATAGCATAATAGGTTTTAACAAATAACCAGTTTTGTTTGCATGTTAGGATTACTTAGGTATTTTCATTTTGAGCGTCGAGAGTCATTGTTTTCATGTTTGAAATTGCCCTCCACTTTCTGTTTTCGAGGTCAAATCGAGACCTGCCTCGGACGATAGGCAGGCCCGGTAGTCTCGAGGTCAAAAGTGCGCACTTAAGCAGGCCCGGTAGTCTCGAGGCCAGAAGTGCACACGTAGGCAAGTCTGGTACTCTCGAGGCCAAAAGTGCACACTTAGGCAGGCCCGGTAGTCTCGAGGCCAAAAGTGCACACTTAGGCGGGTCGGGGGTTAATATTCAAAAGATAATTAAACTTTAGGGGGGCCTTAAGAATAAAACTAAAAGAAGAGGGCTCGAAAAGAAATTTGTAACTGCCAACAGGGCAGCTGGCATGTTAGTTATAAAATATTCCTTCCGTCTGACCCGGATTTAACGCTGAAATATTCCCCTTTCCTTTACTCCCTCGAATCCAGCCTTCAATATATAAACATGCTCATAGAGCAGAAACAGATAAAGACACACCGACCCCCCAAGAGAAAACTATCTAAAAAGTAAAACTTATTTAACAGGTAGAAGAAAAGAGGATGGAAATTCTGGAAAACTTCTGCTTCGGTTTCTGGGATTAGGAGTAGCATTCTAGCTGTAGAATTGATTGGCTTAGCTGCTAAAGTCTGTCGCTGCCTTTGCTGATTCAGTCTGTCACTGCCTTTGCTGCTGAATCTTTCTTTCATTTCTGATTCCTGCTTCATCAAATTCTTCTGTTCGATTTCTGTTTCTAGGTATGTAACAGCTTCGTCTGTAATTCTTCTTCGAAACATGTGAATGATGAATGAACTGCTGACTCCATGACCTACCTACATTTATGTGTTATAATGTATTCTGTAATTTTACAATGATCTATGAAACTTTCTGCTGAGTTGAAATATAAGTTGTAATTGCCTGTTACTTCCTGTTTATATGGTGCTGTTAAGAAACTTGTCCTCTAATCTGGAAATTTACTTATGGAGTCGGATCCGACTTCATAACCTGTTTATATTGAGAAAAGTTACTTGTCCTCTGATTTGGAAATTTAATTTGGTAGTTGTCCAGTTCAGCAGTCATGTTTTGAGGGATTTGTTTGAGCTAAAGTCACTCAATATTCAGGTTTGATTTCTGGTTGATCAAACTCGAAGACTGAGAGACTCCATACAAGGCTGTAGTGTGTGGCTGATGGATTCTTTCTTCTGCAAATAGTGAAAAGAAATCTGGAATGTAAATGTAGGAGTATTCATAGTTGTCTTAGTCTTAAAGCTGTATTTGCTAGGAATCACCATTGAAATGTACTAAGCCTAATTACAACATGATTTGAATTCTTTGTTTCTTTTTGTAGTTAAGTATACAGCAGTATGAACAGCATATGTTCTGGAAGATGTATTTGATAGGGATAGTCACTATAATGTACTAAATTTTCATTCTAGCATATTTGAATTATTTGTCTGTTATTGTGGTTAGAATTACAAGTATCATAAATACTATGTATTCTGCTGGAACTTGTGATATTTACCTGTATTTTGTTTGATTTTGGGCTAAATTTGGCCTAAACAGTTAGCTGGCTTAGTTACTTTACCACAAGTGTGGTATGTAGAAATGTAGGCAATTTTGGGCTTTGGTACAGAGCCCAATAGCGCCTTGCTCCCGCCCAGCCTGCTTCAAGAAATGGGCTGGCAAAAATGTTGTGGGCTTCACATTTAGCCCATGCCAGTTTGTGTCCAGTCTGCTTGGAGAACTGGACTGGCCCATGCGTTAAGAGCCTCATGATCAGCCCAAGTGTGTTTATACACAGCTTGTTCCAATGTAATTAAAGACGCAAGCAAAGTTTGGTAATTATAATCTTTCTACTGTAATTAGCAAATGAATCTGCCAAGAATTTTAAAATTGATCCTACAAACTTCTGCAAGTTATTACCTTACAGCGAATTACCGAGTAGCTGAAAAATATAACTCTCAAATATCGTAGTTTGCTTTAGGCACGTTTAAGTAATAGTCAATGATACGTAAATCCCAATTCAAGTGTGTGTTTCACGTGACTTGACCAATATTTCAAATGATAATAAAAAAAATAAACACGTTGTAAATCGCGGGTGCTTCTCACGTGGCACGATTTGCAATGTGTACAAAAACAAGAAGTGCGCGACATCGCGACTTATTCAGATAAAGATCCATAAATCTTAAAAAGCGATTAAAAGCGGTTAAAAAGTTAAAAATGCACAATAGGTTCAAAATATGTATTAAATCAGATAATTAGGCCAAGTATTAATTGTTAAGCGACCGTGCTCAAACCACGAAATCTGGGAATGCCTGACACCTTCTCCCGAGTTAACAAAATTCCTTACCCGGTCTTCTGTGTTCGCAGACCGTAAATAGAGTCAATTTTCCTCGATTTTGGATTTTAAAATAAACCGGTGACTTGGGGCACCATAATAATCTCATTTCGAATAATGTCACTTTAATTGAAAAACTCCCCTATCCTCGGAAAAAAGGAGGTGTGACAGTTTTGGCGACTCTGCTGGGGAACGAACCCAGAATCTATGGTTCAGGGTTCCAAATTCGAGCTTAGAATAACTGTTATACTTGGTTTTTGTTTGTTATATGATATTTTACGTGTTTTGATCCTAATATGCTAAATGCCGCTTTACCGCTTTGATATTCTGTGAACTATATATATAAACTGTCACGAAATCCCTTCTTCTCTCTAAGTCTTCTAAATCTTCTGAGAAGCGCACGCTGGCGTGACTTCTTTTTTGTTAGAGTGTCATATCCATAATTTAGAACGAGGATCGGATCAGTTACAAAGCCGGACGGCCTTTTGGTTTCCTGTACGTTGGCCCCCCGGCTCGAGTTATCCACACGGGTAAGTCAGGCCTAGAACATTACACCCCAGGGTTCAAACCTAGAATAACATAACCTCATGTCGGATCCCTAGTAGGAACGTTTGTTCGCATCACGTGCATTTGACTTTGGGGACTCAACAAAGGGGTTGGGTCTGTCTAGGACAGGTGTACCAAAAATTAAAAGACCATCCTGATACATTTTACGTGCTACTTGTGCATTTATTTTAGCTTGCATGTTGACCGGCTTTTAGAGTAAAAGAAAACCAAGAAAAATCAAGAGTGAGGTAGGTGAGAAAAATTTACCCGATTCAGAAAAATCCAGATATTTGAAAATCCCAAAACTCTACCGAAATTTTAGAAAGGAAAAAGTCATTTCAAAATAAGTTACCCTTTCCCTGTTGCCTCAGAACTTATCGAACTACGCGGGCCTGATTCTTACTGGATGTGAGATACGTACGCAAACCTCATCGGTTCCGGCCCCAAAATTTTAAAAGAAAATACAAAAATATTTTCCTTTATTTCCTTCTTTAGAAATCTTTCCCTTAGATAATTCAAAAAAAAAAAAAGCAGAAAAAATCAAAAATCAAAATCCAAATTACGGGTTTCCTTTATTTTGAATTATTTTTCCCAAACATTCAAAAAAAAATCAGAAGCAAAAATCCAAAAATATTCTTTTTCTTTTTTAGAAGTCGTTCTTTCGAAAATTTCAAAAAAATAAATCAAACCAAAAATCCAAAATATTTTCTTTCTTCTTTAGAAGTCTTTCTTTCGAAAATTTAAAAAAAAAACAAAAGAAAGAAAATTTTAGAAAAAATGAAAAAGAAAAATTTCTTTGTTAGGAGTTTTCATGGATAGGAGTAAGAGTTAATTTATTTACTTTATTCATGATCTTCCAGAACTACGCAAGATCTGATTCATGTTCCCACATGATACGTAGGCAACCCACATCAGGTTCGATCGACCATTATAAAAAAAAGTGTTAAAAAAATGATAATAAGAGCCGACTGAGTTCATTCTAACGTGTTTTTGTTTTGATCAGCAAAAGAAAGTGGTCGATTTGTGGTAAGCTGGCAACAGATCCAAAATTTACAAGATCCAAGAGAAAAATGCCAATGACAACTGACATCGAAGTTGTTGTGAGTGGTCAAGAGACTCGGGGTCAGAGGATTCAACAAGAGTCTACTGTGGTTGAGGAACATAGAATACCGAAACAGCAAATGACCGAAATGTTCAGGCATGGGCAATGGCAAGGACCGCCTTTTTCTATTCATGGTTTCCTAGAGTTCACATCCATCTCGACTACTACCATTCCGATCTCACTGTCTGATCAATCCTATCCACCTGGGTTCAGTCTTTATCCTAATTGTACGACTACTGCTGGAACTTCTGTTGCACGCTCTCAAAGTGTTCCATTGACAACCAATCAGACAACCACTAGTGTTATGCCCATCCTCACCATCCCACAGCCGACAGTGATACAAAATAAAAGTCATGAGTCACAATTTGCTACCCAGCAAGAACAGTATCACTCTCCTTAGTACCACTGATATCTATTTGATCTTCCTGCAAAGATTGAGAAGCCTACTCGAAATATGGCACGGGAAGAAATTGCCCAAAAAATGAAAAGCTTAGAACAACAGCTGAAAAACATGCAAGGGTTGGCAGGTCAGAAGAGTATTTCCTTCAAGGATCTATGTATGTTCCCTGATGTCCACTTGCCACCTGGTTTTAAGACTCCCAATTTGAAAAGTATGATGCACATGGAGACCCCATAGCCCACCTGAAAAGGTATTGCAATCAACTAAGAAGTGCGGGAGGAAAGGAAGAATTACTGATGGTTTATTTTCGGGAAAGCCTTATGGGAGTAGCCTCCGAATAGTTTATGGATCAAGACACATCTCGCTGATATATGTGGGATGACATGGCCCGGGCCTTTGTCAAACAGTTATAATACAACATCAGCATCGCCCCAGACCGCAATTCCCTTTCAAACCTGAAGAAGAAACCAACTGAAAGTTTCAGGGAATATGCCATTAAAAGGAGAGAGCAAGCGGCTAGAGTTAAGCCACCCATGGATGACCAAGAGCTAATCACTGTCTTCCTTCAGACTCAGGAGCAAGATTATTTTCAAAACATGATGTCCGCAGTTGGAAAATCCTTCTCGGAAGCAATCAAAATTGGGGAAATGATTGAGAATGGCCTTAAGACAGGTAGAATTATAAGTCAAGCAGTTCTCAAAGCCGCAACTCAGAATTTCAAAATCAAATCTATTAGTTTTATTGACACGAATGAGAAAGATGAAGAAACCATGATGACATCATGGTCGAGAAGAAGTCCTAGGAGAACATCTCGAAGGTATGACCAGCCTCGTCTGGTTTCCGATGATTCCCCCAAGCACTACTATCCACCTCAGAACCCACAATACTTTGTTGCTCCACCTCAGTATGTTGTTCAGCCACCAAGACACCCCAGAAAGTGAGCACCAGAACCGCAAAATGTCCACCAATCTCTATAAAATTTTCAAGTGCCCTATAACCCACATCCAAGCCAGGGGTACAGAGGGGAACAAAGGTTGAAAGATAATTTTTCACCAATAGGAGAGTCTTATGCAAGCTTGTTTGAGAAATTAAAGCATTATGACATGATTGCAACCTATCCATCCAAATTATGTGGACCAACGTGCAAGAAGCTTTGACCCTTCTAAAAGGTGTGAATACCATTCTAATGCCCAGGGACACGATGTTGAAAGCTGTCGGGATTTGAAAAGAGAAATAGAAAGGATGATCTAGGAAAAACGGATTGTGATCCAAGACAGTGACACCCAAAATATCGCGCAGAATCCTTTACCTGCACATGATGATGCACGCTTTGTGGGGATGATACGTGGCAACATGGAGCATGAGAATCCTCTCGAAAACGTGCTGACTGAGGTTAATGATATTGAAATTGGAGAAGCCCTGGTGATTCTGACGAGCAAAATTGTGGCTAAATGTCAAGCTTAGCAATTGAAAAGTCATTCCCTCCTCACTAGGAAGGAATCTTGATAGCTTGTTTTGATGTTTTTTCTATTATCTGGATTATTTCAGGGTTGTGATCTAGATTTTACATGTTTTATTGAGTCAAACCCTTCCATCCCTCTGTTTTGACTGTATGAGTCTTGTTTGCTTATTATGTTACTATTTTCATTATATGGGTTATTTTAGGGTTGTAACTCAGATTTTAGGTTATTTGTCTTGTTGTTCAACCTTTTCATCCTTTACTCGACGAAATACAGTTTGTCCTTTTCTGTCATTCTATGCTTAATCCTTTTCTTGCTTGTTCTAGTGACATGAAATGCATGCGGAATTTTTTGCCAGATCCTAGAAAATTGATCTAGTCTTGAATTAGACAACTGAGAAAAAGACACTTAACTTTGGAATTAAGCTCGAGTAAGATTCATGTGGAACCAAAATATTCATACCCGTGGAGGTTAATGATCTTTACCTTGAAATCATTGTGAATATCGGGTTTGAAGGAAGAATCAATTGAAGTTTGTTGGAAAGTTTAACATTAGTGGAAGGAAAGTGTCTTTCGACCACGACACACCAAAAAGATAGACATGTTCATCAATGCTGTGATCGCAAAAGGATACTATGTTTGGCGTACTCAAGGCTAGGAGACCCTTTTTCTGCTATCCAAACACTTATACCCTTCGTTACCCCTTTTGAGCCTGTGTTATTTTCTTTGACCACCCTCTTTTGGAATCAAGTTTAGAGTTAAAAGTCAAGAAAAATAAAAAAAATGAAAGAAAAAAAGTTCATATCCCAAGTGTGCAAACTAGGGCAATTCTTCGAAAGTTTAACGGAAAAACCAAAAAAAAAAAAGAGAAAAGAATAAAAAAAAGAAAGATAGAAAAAAAACTAGTTTGGTCAGATGTTTGAACTACGTTTGACCTGATTCCTTAAAAAAAGGGGATACGTAGGCAGCCTTACATGGATCGGTCCAACCACATAAGAATTCAAAAAAAAAAAAATGAGTCCAGTATCTAAAACTGGGGCATGAGTTTGTTTTAGTTTCCTGAAAGAGTCGATTCCAAGAGTTGTAAGTGTACAACCCATCATATTGAGTCTACTTTAAGTTTTCATGCCGTCCTTTCTTTCTAACCATATCCAAAAGCCTTCCAAACAAGACCTCCTGATCAGTGTTGAGAATGCCAAGGGAAATCCACAATGAGCAATGGTCGTTATATGAGGGACATGGTCACGGTTCTCACTCAATAACTCAAGGAAAAAAAAGAAAATAAATAAATGAGAGAGTCTTACTAGTGAAAACCCTCACACGCACTATAAGGGAAAAGTAAGTAGAGATAAATAAATGAGATAGATTTGTTGGTGAAAATCTCTCGTGGCATTACTAGTTGAAAGTGAGCTGTGAGCTGATGCAAAAAAGTGGCACAAACAAGCGTAACTTCAAAGGTCATAAGAATGGTAAAAAAGAAGATTTGATCAGTTTGATAGATTAGGGATTAAGTCCAAAATATATGTCATGATCATTAAGGCTAGTTACCGCAAAAAAAAAAAAGAGTTGTTCTTCCCAACAAGGGCATTTCTTGTTAGTATTGTTTCTTTGCATCATTGTATCCTTCACTCCGAGTCAGTCCTTGTCAAAACAAGTAAGAAAAGATTTTAAAATCTGCTACTAGCTTTTCAGTTGCACAAAGTAAATTTGGCCAGTACACTTAGTTGTTACAGTCTACATGCCTTGAGGATTCATGCAAAGGCTCAGCCTCAAAAGACTCTTGTCAGCCTACTTGGCTAAAGAAAGCAAAGATAACCTCAAAGTTAATCAGGGATTCTCTGTAGTATCGAACAAAGACTATGAAGTGTGCACATCGTGCAAAAGGCACTTACCAGTTGTGATTCTCTCTGATAGACAAATTGCTCTAAAAGCAAAAGCCATTCAAGATATCAGAAAAGGTTATCCAAGAAAAGAAATCTCTTTTTTGAGTTAAGGATGATTGAGCCATAAAACACAAATGGCACTGGGAGTGAAACAATCAGGGTTGATAAAGAAAGTAAAAGTCCCTTGAAAGCAACAACAGAGTCCCAGCAGTGCAACCAACTACCAATACAGTCGGTCTACCAAAGGCTGGATGATCACAAAGCCAAGCTGTCCAAGACTCAAGGTCACAAACCGACCTCCACTTTCAAATCTGACAAAATTTTCTTTGTTTGAAACAGGAAAAAAGCAGTGCAAGGAAAGTGGTTCAAAAAAAAAAAAAAGAGAAGTGAAGAGCCGACAAAGGGAAGTTTCTCAAAATTTTGCCTTTATTTGTCTTGATAGTGTGCATAAAATCTTGCCATTGCTCTTCAAAATTTTCCTCCTAGGGTAATACTTCCTAGTCTGATGGATTTTCCTCCTAATAAAACTCTTAGTCTGACGAATTTTCTCCTAAGATAAAAAACCTAGTCTGATAAATTTTCTTCTAGAATAAAATCTTAGTCTGATGAATCTTTCTCCTAAGATAAATATAAAAAGTCTTAGTCTAATGAACTTTCTCCTAGGATAGAAATCTTAGTCTGATGAATCTTTCTCCTAAGATAATAAATTAGAAATCCTAGTCTGATGAATTTTCTCCTAGTCAATGATACGTAAATCCCAATTCAAATGCGCGTTGCATGTGACTTGACCACAACTTCAAATGATAATAAAAAATAAACACGTTGTAAATCACGGGTGCGTCTCACGTGGCGCGATTAGCAATGTGTTCAAAAACAATAAGTGTACGACATCGCCACTTATTCAGATAAACTCCATAAATTTTATAAAGCGATTAAAAGCAGTTAAAAAGTTAAAAATGCACAATATGTTTAAAATATGTATTAAATCAGATAATTAGGTCAAGTATTAATTATTAAGCGATCGTGCTCAAACCACGAAATCCGGGAATGCCTGACACCTTCTCTCGGGTTAACAAAATTTCTTTTCTTCTATGTTCGCAGATTGTAAATAGAGTCAATTTTCCTCGATTTGGGACTTTAAAATAAACTGGTGACTTGGGACACCGTAATAATCCCATTTCGAATAATGTCACTTTAATTGGAAAAACTCTCTTATCCCTCGGGAAAAAGAAGGTGTGACATGTACGACATCAAATATCTTAGTTATATAGTATTTTATTATATGGGAGCACGACAAAATAGCAAAAGAAATAGCTTGACAAAGGGTCGAAGTACAAAGTCTGATGCAATATGACAACTAGGGGTGTACAAAGAAAATCGATAAACCGCACCAAACTGATTATCCGAGTCAAACCGGAAAAAAAAACCCGATGTGGTTTGATATTGGAAAATAAAACCCGACCATAACTGGTTTGGTTTGGTTTAGTTTTAACTAAAAAAATTCAAACCGAAACTAAACCAACCCGATAGTACATTTATATAATTTTTAAAAAATATTTTATACATATAATATTTATTGTAATGTAATTTATAAATATTTCTTAAACTTTTTCCCAGTTTTATCTTTTAACGTATTATTTCAAGTTTAGACTTAACATTCTTGAATGGTAAATAAATTTTATAGCCCATAAATGTAGTAACTCAAACAAAGTTCAAATCAATACCAATGCTAACAAAAGAAATTCAATTCAATACTAGGAATAGCGATAGTGTTGGATAATTATTTTAGTTTTACATTGGTTTATAATAAAAATGCATAACTTAGTTTATCTTTTTCTTTAGTGCTTAGTTATGCAATTAATATTATTACTTATTAGCTATTACTTATTTTAGCATGACCTATATAGTATTTTTAGATTATATTAATTTTCATTATGACTTATTAATTAGCAATATTTGTTTTATGTAATTTTATTATTTTATCTTTGTTATTGAATATTTTATTCTATGACTTATCTCATATTATTATGTTAGTTTTTTAAAAAAACACATTATATAGTTGTATTTTACTAGGACTTAAGAAATATTTGGAGCACTAGTTACATATTTTATGCTATGAAGACTTTACCGGAAAAAAATACGAAAATCCAAAAAAACCCAAAAAACCCGAGAAAAGCCGAGATTGAAAAAGCCAGCTTTGTTGGTTTGGTTTGGTTTATAAATTTAAAAACCCGATACCATTGGTTTGGTTTGATAATTGAAAATTTCGAACCAATCCGACCTATGTACTCCCCCTAATGACAACTGTCAAGTCAACCAAGATTCACAATCAAGAATTCCAAAATAAAGATGTATTGGTTAAACGTTAATGCATAATTCAACTACTAATTGAGCAACGGTTAGTCAATTTCAAACATGAAAAAGATGCAAAAAGACTGCTTTATTCGGTCGAATCCGACTCTGAGCCTTTCCTTTTGCTAGCTTTTTCATTATGGTGGTTCAACTACTGCTTCTGCTTGAAATATTTAAACACCTGAAGTTCATAACTCAACTAAAGATTGATAGAAGGGAGAATGACGCTTTCTAAAAAAATAACTCTTTAATCTATAGGTTGACTCGGGTCTTTTAATATCCTTGATCTTGATTTATTTTCAAGAGCATAGATGGAATGGTATAAGCAATCAAGTCCATCTGGATGGAGATTGAGAAAACCTTATACTCGATGTACTTCCATCTTAAAGCATTGAAAAAAAAGCAGGCTTTGAGCATCTCTTCCGAACAGATCACACCTATACGGAGCTTAATCCCATCACTCATCAACGTACGACTTTTAGTAACATAGACCTCTCATCCCTTGACAAACCTCTTCAAAACCATGAAATCATAAGGGTCGTTTGGTTCTTGAAACTATTCAAGACGCTTGGACATGATGGCATCCACTTCTTCTTTTACCAAAGATATTGAAACTTTGTTAGGATCTCCATTCTAGAATTGTCACAATGTCTTTGCCACCCAAACATTCCTGACATTATTAATCATACTTACTTGTGCCTCATCCCTAAAATATCCAATTCAAACAATCTAAAGAATTTTAGACCTGCAGGGCTATGCTATACCATCTATAAAATAATCACTAAGATTATTGCTAATAGAATTAAGCCAATCCTTAGCAAACTCATTAGCCCTTACCAATCGAGTTTCCTTAAGGGTAGACGGGCTAGTGATAATGCCATCATCATCCAGGAAATAATCAATCACTTTCAGAAAACAAGAGGCTCCAAAGGCAAACTCCTAGTCAAAATCGACCTGGAAAAAGCATTCAATAGATTGGAATGGCCATTCATATTTAGAGCCCTCAATTTCTTCAAATTCCCTCCAAAAATCACTAAACTCATCATGACCTGCATTTCTACTTAAAAAATAGTTGTTTTGGTGAATGGTTCTAAGACTAGTTTCTTCAATCCCACAAGAGGAATTAGACAAGGAGATCCTATGTCTCCCTATTTATTTATCCTGAGTATGGAGTTTCTTTCTATATACATTAGTCACCAAGTAGACACTGCGCTTTGGAACCTTATTAAATTGAATCACTCTAGCCCTCCTCTTTCTCACCTTTTGTTTTGTGGATGACCTCACCCTAATGGATAAGACCAATGAAAAATCCATCCGCACAATTCATCACTACCTTTCCCTTTTTTGTCACCTTTTTTGTCATTTTTTGGGGCAAAAAGTTAATTACTCCATATCTAAAATAATTTGCTCCAAAAATTGCACCCAACTTTCTAAAAACCTTGCAACCATACCCTTAACATCAATATTAGTGACAATTTTGGTAAGTATCTAGGCTTTCCATTATCAACCGTCATCCCAAGAATTCAGATTTTAGGTACCTTATTAATAACTTGAATAATCGCCTTTCAAATTGGAAAACTAAACTTACTCTCTTTGGCTGGAAGAGCCACTCTAATTCAAATGACTTTGAATGCCCTCCCTAACCACACCATGCAATACTTCCTTCTACTACCCCTCATTCAAAAACGCCTGGACAAAATACAAAGGAATTTTTTCTGGGGATCTACCCTTTCCACCAAGAAAATTCATTGTATAAAATGGGATATTGTCACTCTTCCTAAGCATAATGGAGGCCTTGGACTCCGTAAATCATCCCATAAAAATCATTCACTCTTAGCGAGCCTCGCCTAGCGCTTATTTACACAACCCTCTCTTCTTTGGGCACGTCTTCTCATTAATAGCTACAGTACTCGCACCAAGGCAAAAAAGTTGCTCCTTTATTTAGCGCAACATCCTAACTGGTTGGAATCTATGCTCTAAAGGCATTGCTTGAAATATTGAAAATGGCATATGTGTAGATTTTTGGAACTCAGTTTGGCTCCCCAATAATCAATCTCTCCACAGTATGGTTACTGGGCCTTTATCACTCCAAGACACTCATCTCAAAGTTAGCGATGTGTAGAAGAACATCCACTGGGATCTATCCCAGATCTCTTTTAAACTACCCCACCTTATTAGTAGCATTATCCAATCTACGGACCTAACCTATAATAATAACTCAATAGATACTCCTTTTTGGTTCTGATGGATCATTTTTCACAAAATCAACAATATCCCTTCTCCATCCCCTCGCAATGAAATCGCTTACAACTCTTTCATTTGGATCTGACAGCTCAATACCCTCAATAAAGTAAAACATTTCCTATGGCAATGCATGCACAATAGACTCCCTACAAAATCTTATCTTAACCACATAGGCATGCAAATCGACCCCATCTTCACCATTTGTCGCCAGGATGAAGAGACTATTATCCACATATTTCTCCAATGCCTTCATGCAATACACTTCTGGAACGATATAGGTCTAGACATAAACTTTCTAGACACCCTTAATATGCACTAAATGAATGCCTTAAGAGGGACTCCTCCTCCTACCCTTCTTCACTCATTAACCTGGGTTGACTTCCTACATTTCGCTCTTTGGCTATTGTGGAACAATAGAAACAATAATGTATTCAATTGGATCAACAAACCTCTCTCCAGTAATCTTGTCTATGCACGAGCCTTAGAATACAAACATTATGCCATCGATCCTCATAATACTCTCCCAGCTCCCTATACTCTTGATATACGTTGGCATCCTCCTCCTAGTAACTTCATTAAGCTGAATATTGATGGTGCCTATCTCAATAAGCATAGAAAAAGAAGTATTGGGGGAATTTTCAGAAATTCCCGGGGGGAATGGATACTTGAATTAGTAAAGCTTCCTTTGGCTCTACTCCTCTTTCTATGGAACTTCAGGCCCTTAAATATTGCCTACAACTAGCAACGGAGCATAATTTGATGCAGTTAGAAATTGAGACTGATGCTGCAAACATCATCAACCTTCTGGATTCTGACAATTATAACCCTCATAACAATATCATTTCTGAATGCAGGTACTGGATGAAGAAGTTGGGGAATCTACTAATCCAACACATCTACCGTGAGGGAAATCAAGTGGCACACGAACTAGCGAAGCAGGCATCCAACCAGGCTAACGTCAACTACTCATTTGTCTACATACAAATGCCAGAATCACTGAAGGACCTAGTCCTGTCATATTCCAACGGCACTACTACTACACTATAAGTACTAATGTTAATCTTTTGAATAATTTAGCACTGTTGGACACCCATGCCTCTACTAATTTAGCAGCCACTAGCCTAGCAAGCAGTAATACTCTATCTACTCTAGAACCTAGTCTAATGAGGACTCCCTTATGTAATGACACTCAATGCTATATAATATTTTCTGTTTTCCCAAAAAAAAGAAAGAAAGAAAGGCAGGCAGCTTTGCCGAATTTCAGAACTGAGGTCATAAGAAAATAGTATATAAGAAAATTGCAGTTTATCAACTACTCACAAGACCAACGAGATCTTCAACTTAATTCTCAAAGGTGATCCACATGGATATCCAAGGTTTAGCCAAGGCTTAGCAGAGGATCCCACTACTCGTCGTATTTGGTTTTATTTACTTTTACAAAAATAAAATAAAATTCTTGTTGCTAATACGTGAATACAAAATAAACTACTAATACAAATGCGTGAATACAAAATATAATTACTAATATAAATGCGTGAATGTAAAATATAATTACTTATACAATTATGTGAATGCAAAATTCAACTACAACAACTTTTTTGCTCAAAGAAAAAGAACATGAAACCCCTTAATTTTGTAGCCGCTACTGAACAACAAAGTTTTGATGATGACAACTGGAGGTGTAACCTTTTTCTTAGAAGTACTCGTGTACAATTTTAAACAGAAAAAGAATCATATAAAGTCAAATTATGTAAAGTTCAAAATCAAAAAAGAATTTTTGAAAAATAAAAACTCCAAAGTTGAGTTCAAAATGAACGTTTTCTATCTAGCATATATTTATAAAGAATTAATTTATCAAAAGTTTATTTACTAAAAAAACCCTAAATTTTATTAACTAAAAACCCTTCCTAAACCTAAAAGCAGAAATCTAAATATAAATAAAAGTAGAAAGTAAACGAAACCTAATATGAATTGCAACTTGCA
Source organism: Nicotiana obtusifolia (assembly GCA_002018475.1). Taxonomy (NCBI): domain Eukaryota; kingdom Viridiplantae; phylum Streptophyta; class Magnoliopsida; order Solanales; family Solanaceae; genus Nicotiana; species Nicotiana obtusifolia. Next base: position 35,751 of record MCJB01007880.1, on the reverse strand, counting down.
AGCATTTAATATTCTTATCCTCCTAAGCCTAAAAGGAGATATTTAACACTCCAAATATACGAAATTTCCTAGTTCAGTTTATAAAATAAAAAAATAAATAGAAGGTAACTATTCCTAAATAGTATGAAATTAATTAAAATAACTATTACTAAACATTAGAAAAATAATCAAATAACTATTTTGTTCGTGGTAAACTCTATTTTAAAGGGGTAAAAAAGAAGAACGACATTTCGCTGAGTGTCTTCGTGCTTTTAATATGGTATAGATAGTGTAATACCATGTGCAATGAAAATCTGTACATGAAACAAAAAGAGTTACAAGATTACAATTATAAGAGGGAGAGACATCTTATTTGAAAGGGAAATAGACAAAATACATCGTCAAGGTCTTAAAGTTATCCACACTTTTCATTTAAACACTCTTTAACCAGGCTTTTATTGTGTCATTTAGAAACAAAATACTGACATGACAAGGTGAGTGTTTTTCACATTTTTCAAGCGTGTAAAAATGGTCCGAAAGACAAACTTTTCATACTTCTTGCCGGAAAATAATAGCTTTTTCCGGAAAACTTTTCCGGTGAATATTTTTTTAAAATTTTTAGATCTTTCACACTATTACTATCTCCTCCAAATCTAAGCACACCACCACCACCTTTATATTCGGCTACCATCATAAATTTTTTATTTTTGCTTCTCGTTTTTAAGTCCCATTAAAAACACCTTCGAATCTGAAAGTTTTCTGGGGAGTCCAAATGGGTCGTAGTTTATCGGTACCAATTATTCTGGCAAGGCAATGTCGGGTGGCATATGGGATTAGCAAACCCAAACCCATAAGATTGTTCCTATTGCAGCAAAAAAGTTTGAATGTTCCAAGGTTCCGTTAGAAGATTTGATGTCGACAGGTGGTTACCCCTCTCTGCCATGCCATCTCCATTACAACAGCCGATTTGCCGACAGGTGGTTACCCCTTTCTGCTTCTGCTATGACAACAACTGATTTGCACAAATAAATCGATGATTTCCATCACCAGAAAAGTATTCTCCAGTCAATTTGGTTCTGAAATCTATATTAACAGCCAAAACTCTTAGTAATTTTAGCCCAGAGGAAGAAGAAGAAGAGGAGAAGGAAGAAGAAGAGGAGGAGGAAGAGGAGGAGGAGGAAGAAGAAGAAGGAAGAGGAGGAGGAGGAGGACCAAATTTCTGGAGAAGAAGACAGAGCTGGAAAAGAAATAGCCGAAAATTAATTTTTCAGCGATGAGGGGTAGTTGGGGAAGATGACGATGAGGTGGGCTGCGATTCTGGTTTGTGTATTTATTTCTTTTTTAATTTTTAAAGTTAAATCGTTTTATTCATCACTTTGGTGTGTGAATTACATGCACCTTGTATTTTGCTACCTCTAAATTTTGTGTCTAAATAACACAATAAAAGCCTGGTTAAAGTGTTCAAATGGAACATACTTAAGATGGAGTGTTTAAGTGAAAAGTGTGGAGAACTTTAAGGGACTGATGATGTATTTAAAAGGTAACTGTTCTTAAATAGTAGGAATTTAGTTAAAATTTAACTATTACTAAATATTAGAAAAATAATCAAATGACAATGAAAAAAATTTATGTACCCTAATTAGGAGTTTATCAACATGAGAATTTATGTTTATTATATGATAAATTTGGAAAAAGAAATTGAATAGGATTCTTTTGCTAATTAGTGATATATATTAGAGAGTAAATTATTTATTCTCAATAGTAACAAAAATAATTTATCATTTATTGATTCAAATTCTTAAAGCTCATCTCATGATTTGACTATTTAACTTTAATTAAAATTTTATTCACTATTAATTTTATGCTCAAAGGGATAAAAAATCTTGTTTGATCATATTTCACTTTTGAATCTTTGAGTTTGTAAAATAATCAGTGTTATTGACTCTTGCTAATTACTTTATTGATCTCTCTTTCTCAATATCACTTAATATATTTTATAGTTTTAAATATAGTTATTTGTTCTAATTATTGAATGTAATTTTTAAATATTATATAAAAACTATTATTTGGGTGAAAAGTAGCCCTAATTGATATGCAAATCTATTATGGTTCATATATATAGTTCAAAGGTAATATATAAAGAACTACAGATATATTATATTGTCTAAATAAATAATAATTTATATTAGATAATTAAAATATTAAATGATTTTAAAGTTATATATTAAGTTTTTTTACATAGTTCAAATAAGGAATAATTTAATTTTTATTTTAATTAATTTAAAAAGGGGGATAAATCTCTAAAGTATTACCATTATTTTACGTATAAAATTAACACATCATAGTTATGTAACATTATTCCTAAATAAATAATTGATTTACATTACATAATTAAAATATTTATTGATTTTAATTTTGGTTTAAATTTGCTTACATGGTTCAAAGCAATGATTAAATAACAAATTTTTAGTTGATTTTAAAAAAATGATAACTTCTTAAAGTATTAACCACTATTCTAGTTATAAACTATGCTCCTGTTGTCCGTGATAAAAGTTTGTTTGGTACTACATTTGTCGTCGTACACATTTTTATAACTTCTACAAAAATTAAATATGGAAAATAATACTACTCATTAAAACTCTAAATATTAGGACTTCATGTAAAGTTTAAATAAGAAAAAAAATTTAATAACTAAAATTTTATTTGATTTAGAAGTCCTAAATATTAGCAACAACAACAATAACATACTTAGTATTATCCCACAATGTAAGGTCTGGGGAGGGTAGTGTGTACGCAGACCTTACCCCTACCTTGTGAGGATAGAGAGGTTGTTTCCAATAGACCCCCGGCTGAGGAAAGCATAAGCACCATATTAATGAAAAGTACCAAAAAGCCATATAAAAGCAGAATAAGAACAACAAGATAGTAAGGTGATCAACAATGAAAGAAAACAACGATTAGTCATAAAAATCTACTACCAACAGAAAGCGAGACTGTGTGCCAATACTACTGTTATGAACACTATAGACAACCTACTCTACTACCCTAATCCTCGACCTCCATACCTTCTTATCAAGGGTCATGTCCTCAGTCAGCTGAAACTGTGTCATGTCTTGCCTAATCACCTCTCCCCATCTCTTCTTTGGCCTACCTTTACCTCTCCGTAGGCCCTCCAATGTCAACATCTCACACCTCCTCACAGAGGCGTCTGTGCTCCTCCTCCTTACATGACCAAACCACCTAAGCGGCGCTTCCCGCATCTTGTCCTCAATAAAGGCCACACCCACCTTATCGCGAATAATCTCATTTCTGATCATATCTAACCTGGTGTTCCCGCACATCCATCTCAACATCCTCATCTCTGCTACCTTCATCTTCAGGACATGAGTGATCTTGACTGGCCAACACTCAGCCCCATACAACATTGTTGGTCTGACCACCACTTTGTAGAACTTACCCTTAAGTTTCGGTGGTACCTTCTTGTCACAGAAAATACCGGAAGTGAGTCTCTATTTCATCCATCCCTCCCCAATACGATGTGTGACATCTTCATCAATCTCCCCATCCCCCTGAATAATAGACTCGAGGTACTTAAAACTACCTCTCCTAGGTATGACCTGCGAGTCCAGTCTTACCTCCCCTTCCCCTCCTCGAGTCTCGCCACTGAACTTACACTCCAAGTATTCTGTCTTGGTCCCGCTCAACTTAAAATCATTAGATTCCAGGATCTGCCTCCATATCTCTAATTGGGCGTTCACACCGTCTCGCATCTCGTCAATCAATATAATATCATCTGCAAATAGCATGTACCACGGCACCTCCGCTTGGATGTTGCGCATCAGTACGTCAATAGCCAGAGCAAACAAAAAATGGCTAAGTGCCGACCCCTGATACAACCTCATCGTAACTGAAAAATAGTCTGAGTCCCCACCCAACGTCCTCACTCGGGTCTACTCCATCATACATGCCCTTAATCAACCTAACGTAGGCAACAGGTACATCTCTAGCCTCTAAACATGTCCACAAAATCTCTCTTGGAACTTTATCGTACGTCTTTTCTAAGTTAATGAACACCATATGCAAGTCCTTCTTTCTCTCCCTATTTCGCTCCATCAATCTCCTAAAAAGGTGGATGGTTTCTGTTGTCGAACGCCCCGGCATAAATCCAAATTGATTCTCGAAAATAGACACACTCCTCCTCACCCTTAGCTCTACCACTCTCTTCCAGACTTTCATAGTATGGCTAAGCAGCTTGATATCCCGATAATTATTGCAATTTTGGATATCATCCGTGTTCTTGTATACAGGAACCATCGTGCTCCACCTCCACCCTTCGGGCATCTTCTGTGTTCTAAAAATGACATTAAATAACTTAGTGAGCCACTCCAAGCCTGCCTTGCCCGCACTCTTCCAAAACTCCATAGGAATTTCATCCGGCCCGGTCGTTTTGTCGCTGCTCATCTTACGCATAACCCCCTCAACTTCATCAGCTCTAATCTGTCTACAATACCCAAAGTCACAACGACTCCCAGAGAGTTCCAAATCACCCAGTACAATGCTCCTGTCCCCCTCCTCATTCAAGTGACTATGAAAGTAGGTCTGCCATCTCCTACGGATAAGCTCCTCATCCAACAAAACTCTACCTTCTTCGTCCTTGATGCACTTCACTTGGTCCAAGTCACGCGTCTTCCTTTCTCGCGCCTTGGCTAACCTGAACAACCTCTTATCCCCACCTCGGCCATCGATTTCCTCATACAAACGACTAAAAGCTGCAGTCTTGGCTACCGTAACTGCCAGCTTTGCCTCTTTCTTAGCCAACTTATAATGCTCCCTATTCGCCCTCTTCTCCTACTCGTCTACACTTTCCACTAGCTTCAAATACACTGTTTTCTTGGTTTTCACATTTCCTTGCACCTCTCCATTCAACCACCAGTCTCTCTTGTGACCACCAGAGTAACCCTTTGAGATCCCTAATACCTCTCTCGCGGCTACCCTAATGCACTGCGCAGTCGTGGTCCACATAGCACTTGAATCCCCACTACTCCTCCAAGCCCCCATAGTCACCATCTTGGCCCCCAACTCCTGCGCTTTAACTTCCATCAAGGCTCCCCACTTGATCCTATGTTGGCTATACATCGCCCTCTTCCTCCTCTTCCTCGTGATCTCAAGGTCCATGACCAGGAGCCTATGAAGGGTCGATAGATTCTCACTCGGGATGACCTTGCAATCTGTGCAAAGACCTCTATCGGACTTCCTATAGAGTATTTAATCAATCTGAGTCTCAGCCACCGAACTCCGGAAGGTGACCAAGTGCTCCCTCTTCTTCGGAAAACTCGAGTTTGCTAACATCAAATCAAATGCTCTAGCAAAGTCCAGCAGAGACGTTCCTACTTCGTTTCTATCTCCAAAACCAAAGCCGCCATGCACATCATCATACCCCCCGGACGTCGCTCCAATGTGGCCGTTGAAATCTCCTCCTATGAAAAGTTTCTCCGTATGCGGGATACCACGCATTATCTCATCCAAATCCTCGCAGAAACGCCTCTTGACTTCCTCATCGAAGCCTCTTGGGGTGCGTACTCACTAATTATGTTCCAAGTAGAACCTCCAACAACTAGCTTAATAGTCATCAGCCTGTCATTCATCCCCCTAACCTCCACCACTAGTTCGCGGAGGTCCTTATCAACCAAGATACCTACAACGTTCCTGCCCCCCACCCTCCTAAAATACCAAAGTTTGAAACTGCCCACATCCCGCGCCTTATCCCCTGCCCACCTAGTCTCTTATACTCAAGCTATATTAATCTTCCTTTTCTCGAGAATCTTCGCTAACTCTACAAATTTTTCAGTCAAAATTCCTATGTTCCAAAACCAAGTCCTAAATATTAGAAAAATAATTAAAATTATAATTTTGTCCAATATAAGATTGTTAGCTCTAATGAATTTCTCTGATTGACCAAAAAGAAAATTCTTTGAATAATCTAAAATTTGAGACAAGAGGATCATCCAAGACTAATGCAAGGGCTTTTTTTTTTTTTTTTTGCGTGAAAAAGAACAAACGAAGATAAAAGTGAGAGCTTTAAGTAACTACCTTTAATTTTGTGATTCACTAATAGTTGTTGGAATTTTTTCGATGTGTTTTGATAAATTTAAGAATTATTATTGAGGAACATTTGTAAAAATTAGAGTTGGTGAAAACTTAAATCCCTTTATTTCTATAAAAAGATAATTTATAGTCCGATTTACAAACTCTTAGCTTTTTTTAATCCAATCACTCTTGGTTTTGATTTTTGTATTATTAAACCAAACAGAGCAACCTTAGGAGTTCCAATCGAAAAATCAACAATATTAGTGTAATAGTGCAGCGGATTCATCAACAATCAACTAAATAAGCATTTAGCATTAGAAACCTGCTCAGTTCTCTCTCCAGATTTGCCCTTCTTTCACAGGTAAACCATTCCCTTACCCCTTAATCTGTGACAGATTTATATATACTCCATGCTTGTGCGGCTGTAACTATACCTCTACATTGCTCTTCACTTTTCCCCATGCTTTATTAGTACTACTAACATTTATTCTTTGGGGATTAAGATCCAGGTAGAAATTCTAGATCCATCATTTTTGTAACCTAGGAATGAAATGAACCGGATGGAGCCAAATGAATGTAGAGGATTCATATATATGGGAAATAGTTTCGACCCATAGCTTATGTTTGAGCCCTACAGTTAGTTCCCCCGAGTGGGCCTAGTTTTGGTTTCGGCTATTGAGCAATTGGTATTTTCCCCATTGGAATTGGATCACATTTAAGAGTTATTTATTGTATGTTTCTGTTAATTGAATAACTGGAGTTAGTCTACTTACTACTGGTAAGACGACATAAACATATGTTGATTGTTCTTTGCTCAGGACTTCGGTAGCTAATTAGGGAAAAGAAGCTCGGAATATATAATGCTCTTTATCTAATGCAAATGTGTTCTTCAAATATCACTCTGTGAACAATTTTCGTAAGGAAATAAAACCGTTCTTTCGTGTTCATTAATGCACTGAGTTTTTTACTGGAGGTTCAACCTATATATGTTTATATATTGGAATTTTCTATTTTACTTCGAACTTGCTCGAGGTTCAAATAGCTAATTGTGACTCTGCTGATCGGCCTAATTTGTAATTTTATGCCGGTAATGTGTTATTTGTATATGGACCTTTCTGTTTTTTTGCTTACATAAAACCTAGATTGGGAGTTAATCTGTAGCTAAACGTTCCATGTTTATGCTCATTTGAATAGTGTCAGCTTAGAAAGAGGAACTGTGTAGCTGATAAAGTTAACGGATATTTCACAGTGAAAATTTTTCAATGAGTCGTACAGAGTGTCATCAGATTAGTTCAAGTCAGGGTTTATGATTCTAGTCTTTTGATCTCAGGGTTGTAGCTTTTGTATTATTGATTGATAAATTCTAAGAGAAGTATCAGAAATATAGAAGCTAACTCTGATGTTTATTCAAGAAAATATGAACTTCCGTGATATAGGTTTTCTTCTTTTCCACAAGGATAGTAAGTGTAATATATTGTTTGAAGGAGGGAATTTGGATCAGGACCAGTGGAACCTTAATTATTATACCAATATGCTACTTCGAACTTCTCAAATGCTTTACTATTATCCTCTGATGCCATCAAATTTCATGTGCTTAACTTTTAATGTTGCTACTCACCAACTTCTTCTTATGATTATCCAAGGGGTTTCAACGAGTTGGTTGATTCTTTGGTTAATTTGACTTGTACTCCCATTATATATTCTTTGATTTAGATCATTCCCCCTCCCTCCAAACCCCTCGCCGGCTCTCCCCTGGGCCAAAATAATACTAGCTATCATTTGCTTTTGTCCTACTCTAGTCTAGTTTGTGTATGCCATGTCCATTAATGAAACATTGTCTTTCTTGCTACTTGCTGTTGTGAAGGAAGGTTTACCCCGTTATTATTTCCTCTGCTCTGATGTCTTGAATTAAAGTGCTATTATTGAAGGACCATGAGCTTAAAATTTATGTCATGCGAAAGCTCTAATGATGGATTCTCAAATGCAGTTTTCTCTGATAGTTCTATCTTGCCTGTATTGCTTAGGCTAATTGTGATGTATGTTTTAGGTTGAGTATTTAGCCTTGGTTTTCTATTTTGGTTGATCATTTATAGTTTACAATCGTTCTTTCTCTAGCCATATAGGGTGTGTGTAGAAAGGAGTGTATTTAAACTAGTTATCTTTCAAACAGAGATGTTTGCTAAAATCGGATCGAACTGATAAATGTAGGAGCACAGAAATATTGAAACAAGAGAAGATGCCTGCACAGAAGATTGAAACCGGTCATAATGACACAGTTTATGATGTTTCTATGGACTATTACGGAAAACGTATGGCAACAGCATCATCTGACAAAACCATAAAAATCGTTGGCGTAGGCAACAACTCTGCTTCACAGCACCTTGCCTCTCTGAGTGGTCATAGTGGTCCTGTTTGGCAGGTTGCTTGGGCGCATCCCAAATTTGGGTCGATCCTTGCTTCCTGCTCCTATGACAGTAAAGTCATAATCTGGAAGGAAGGCAATCAGAATGAGTGGACACAAGCTCATGTCTTTAGTGACCACAAGTCGTCCGTTAACTCTATTTCGTGGGCCCCTCATGAACTTGGGCTTTGTTTAGCATGTGGTTCTTCTGATGGTAATATCTCAGTTCACACTGCTAGGTCAGATGGTGGTTGGGACACCACAAAAATAGACCAAGCTCATCCGGTCGGGGTAACATCTGTTTCGTGGGCGCCATCAATGTCTCCTGGTGCTTTAGTAGGCTCAGGTATGCTTGAACCTGTTCAGAAGCTAGCATCTGGCGGCTGTGATAACACCATGAAGGTATGGAAGTTATATAATGGCATATGGAAGATGGATTGCTTCCCTGCACTTCAGATGCATAGTAATTGGGTTAGGGATGTAGCCTGGGCGCCGAACTTGGGCGTTCCAAGGTCAACAATTGCTAGTGCTTCAGAAGATGGTACAGTTGTCATATGGACCGTGGCAAAGGAGGGAGATCAGTGGGAAGGGAGAGTTTCATGGTCTTTAACTGGAAACTTGTTGGCAGTGGCTGCTGGTGATAACAATGTCACATTGTGGAAAGAAGCAGTTGATGGGGAGTGGCTAGAGGTCTCCACTGTTGACCAATAGAATTAAAGTTCTGTTTTATTCCAAACCTTTCTCCCTGGCTCGAGTGAGGGTTAACTTTTTTATGTTTCATGACTCATTATTCTCTACCTTGATCCTTTTCGCTGTAATTGATATATGTGATCAGTGTACTAGAGCTAGGAAGTTGCAAAAAATTAGTAATTCATAGACCTTATTCTTTTTCCCTTTTGGGACCTGAGCTGTATGGCCGTTCATTATATTGCATTTTGAGTGGATTGCTCGAGTAATTTTATTTTGGCAAAATAGCTTCCGAGCCACCTGTATCCGGTCGACAACCCGGTAAATAAACTTAGAAGATTTTCATTTGAACATTTCAACTTAATCATTTTCACATTAATAAATAAACTTAGAAGATTTTCATTTGAACATTTCAACTTAATCATTTTCACATTAATAAACTACTTTGACTATTGACCGCGCTTATGTGGCGATAGCACAGCTGATTTGACCGAACTGCGTGTAATTCATGCTTAAATATAAAGAAAGACAAAGGAAACGACTAAAAAGAAAAAGGAAAACAGTAAAATCTGTCACTTTCTTTCCCTAACCCCGTCCACCCCCTTTTCTTCCCCCCTTTCTGTTCCTATCCCCCGTTGGTCTTTACACTCCACCTCCCCAATTCCCCTTTAATTTCTCATCTTCTTCCTTTTCTCTATAAGATTTTTCTCTTATGCTGAAAAGCTTGCCCAACTTTTTTGATTTTTTTGGGATATTGTTTTTGATTGGTCTCAGTGGTTAAAAGTGAAAAAGTATGACGGGAGGTTTTTGATGAGTGGCATTTTCCTGGGGTGGATTAATTGTTCTTCTCTTAGTTGCAGATAGTTGATTTGAATTTTGGGATTTTGAGAATTGAATATCTATCAGAATTTTCATATATCCTCTATTTCTTCCATCCCGTTCTTAGCTCCTCCACGATCCTAACAGGCATGGTAAAAAGGAATAGAAAAAAAATTAAAACATTTAAGAAATTAGTATTTTTTTTATTAATTTGAGAGTTTTAGAGTGGAGAAGGATAGAATTCCTAATTGATTTGAATTCTTTTTTAGAGTGGATGAGGGTGGTGTCCATGATAGATGAAACATGTTGTGATGCTGTCATGGTGAAGAAGAAGAGAAAGGAAAAAGTTTTTTTAATTTTTTTTAATAAATTGGTTAAAAGAGACTGGGATCTACAAATTACACATCTCAAATAATTAGTTAAGAAAATGATGTGTCAACCATGTCATAATAATTGAGATACAGCTGATACACGCTCAGCTGGGGACGTTTATTAGTACTCATTCTGACAAGTATAAATGTTCAAATGGAAAATTTTTAAGTTCATTTACGGGATTGACATACGGCAGGCCATTTTGCCTTTTATTTTATGCCACTATTTTGTTGAATTAGTAGTTGCAATTAGCTAATCGAGCATATTGATTTCATGTAATTGCCATCTCTTGCTCCTGAAGTTTTGCTTTTCCGTTGAATTTATGATGCCTGAGATCGAACTTCCATATTATTTATACATGAGAGGAGCTATAGATCTACTTACGAGTTCTAACAGAATCCAAGTATCTGTATTTAAAAATTCAGTTTATGCGTATAAATAATTTATTCCTAACCCAGTAAACTAGGTATGCCTCTAAGTTCATCATTAAATCTTTAGCTTGTCACCTCTCTGACAAGCGAATATAACAACAGAACACAAACTTTACATGTGATCGATCATTCAGGAAGCATCAAGGTAATGAATGTAAGGGAAATTTTACAATCTCGTAATAATACGATAGTAGTAATTAATAAGCAGCACGTGAAATTAAGCTAATGATGTGCCTCTTTTAGGGCTTATCTAAGAATTAGGATAGGTGGACACATGCTTTAAGAAATAAAGGTCATCCCAAGACTTGTGTATCAGAAAGACCTACCAATTACTCCAGAAGTGGCACAAATAGGTGATCAAATAGTGAAATGTCTAAGGCAGTACAGAGCCATCAGTAAAACTTAGGCAAACAAAGTATTTGCTTGCACTCCTATCAACTTAAATAGTGATTCATTAATTTAATACTCAATAATCAGAGACAGGCAATTGTGATTGTTAACGACATTTATTTTGAGATTTTCTTTATATCTGAATCCATTTTGAATCCAAGCTAGTGCAGAAAACTGCCATTCCAGTCTATCCCATTCAAATGTCAAGAACAAACAATAACAGTCTCAATCAATTTCAGGTTTAAATTCAACCATCACTTTGGGTCACTGAAGAAACCATTGATAGATGGCATGATCTCTGGAGCCCTGCTACGAACAAACTTCCTAAGAGCATGCTCTGCATATTTCTCCCCTTCTGTAAAGTTATCCAGCACTCCTGCTGCCCTGTTCTCCTTGGTCACCCTATGTTTTGCATAAACACAGACACCAGTGAAACTATAAGATATATTGCAATTCTCTACTTTCTAATACTCCACTTCTCATTTCTTTATGACTTCAGAAAAATTTAGGAAAAAACAACGAGTAACATCCATTAAAAGCAGCAATGAGCTGCAGCTTGGAGAAGTTGAATGTCCTATTTTCAGTTTCATTCTCCCTTTTCATATTGGTTTAAAAAGAAAACATCTAATACGATAATGAACAACCAAATAAGCAAAAATCTCAACATACAATCAGAACTGAAGGCAAAGTCCATTAAAAGTAACAATAAGCTGCAGCTTAGAGAAGTTGATAGTCCAGCTTTTAGACAGTTTTCCTTCTTCCCTTTCTATGTCAGTTCAAAAGGAAACATCTACCATGGAGAAGTCTCAAGCAATGGAGCTAACGCCAACCGATCTATTAAAAGCCCCAGAAGTCATTCATTCTAGACACTGCACAAAAGTTGCAGTTGAAATTGTATGTAGCCATGAAACTTCAGTGATGAGGCAACAAATAACTGCTTTTGTGTGTCGATAAATTATTTAACAGCAAGAAAGCATTATGTCCCGAAAAAACAAAAAATTGCTCCCAACTGTGGATCTGCAAAGGGACAGGGATAGACCACCTAGCATGTAACAGCCCAATTCCTCTGTAAAAATACTCTTAATACCACGACACAACCCAGCCCTAGATTTCTCTACCACCACCCTGCCCACAAGATTTCTCTTTCTAGAATTTTTTTTCCTCGTACTTCTGCATTCTTTTCCTCCTTACAGTTACGGGCGGAGCTGCAAGCCTGATTACGGGTTCGGCAAAACCCAATAGTCTTGGCACAAATCTCGTATTTGTGCTAAAAATTCAATTAATATGTAGAAATAATTTACTCAGAACCCAGTAAGATGTCTTTTTTAAAATCTAGAATCTGTAAACTCAAAATTCTAGCTCCGCCTACAGTTTCGTACTTTCTTATTTTCACACATGTATAATTTATGCATATAAAATGGTGTCAATATAAAAAATTCTATATAAAAGCATAGCATTCAATTACTTAATATGAACCAAAAAAGTTCATTTTTGAACAAATTGAACCAAAATTCTGGAGCAATTACTGGTATCAAATTAAAGAGAATAGGAGATGCATTGTTGTGACAGAGAGGCACCAAATGTGGGTGTATCTATAAATATATATACATATTTAAATACTATTATTTGTCTTACTCCCGGGTATGTTGTTGTTGTATTTGTCTTACTATATACATAATTAGACTTATATATGTTGGATCAACCTTCATGCATGAATGCATGCCTATAATTTAAGAAATTAGCTGCTTAGAAAGTCCAAATATGTCAAAAAAATGTACAAAATAAAATTATCCAAAATTATTTTAAGAACCAGGTTCATAGTAACACACACACACACACACACACACTCACATATACATACAACGGCATAAAGGGAGGGGGTGGGGAGAGGGTACCTGACTTCAGGGTTGATGCAGATGTTGCGAACCAATTGAAACCCACAAATCCCAACAGCTACTCCCACCGCTGCAAATAGTGGATACACCTATATATATAACACCACAACAAAATAATATAGCATCATCAGTACTAAGTTAGATTAGATCTAATGACCAAACAATAAAAACCCAAACCCCAAACCCCCCTTATATAGTAAATGCATTATAATGCTACACATGCAGCCGCTGCCACTACGCTAGATCCCCCTATTAAGTTATTAGGGAAGAGAGAGAGAGAGAGAGAGAGAGGAAATGTAGGGGAATTGAGACAGACCTCGGGCCTCAGCCATCGGTTAATTGAGGCAGCCATGGGAAAAGCGTAGCTAAATCGGAAAACGAAGGCTACTTCAAAACAATGAACAGAGCTGGCGAAGGAGGACTTAACGTTATTGTCCATATTTATATTGGATTTTCTCGAAATCTTCTCATTGGCTGCAATAAGTTTAGTTCAATTTACGCCAAGGCCCATAATGTTTTCAACTGTATTCCAAGTGGCTCTGTCAGCCTCGTAACTCGTGATGTTGAGTATTTCTTTTTTGTATTTATAAAAAAATTTCAGAGTGGCCGGGCGGGAGAGGAGGGGCCATGAGTTTAATAAACTGTTTTGCCAAGCTTTTTTAATGCAAAAAGTATTTTATTTTAAAAAAGTTGAAGTGTTTAGCTAAATTTTTAAAAGAAAAAAATATATTTTTAAGTAGAAGCAGAAGCAGTTTTGGAGAAGCAGAAAAAAGTAGTTTCTCTCCAAAAGCACATTTAAAAAGTACGTTTGAGAAACTTGGCCAAATACTAATTGCTACTCAGAAATATTTTTCAAATTAATTAGCCAAATATAAATTGTTTGACACCAAAACTATTTTTTTTAAAAAGCACTTTTGAATATAAATTGATTTTAGAAGCTTGGCCAAACAGACTATAATTGAGCATCAAATATATTTTTCAATTTCAGTATTAGTAACTACCAACATAATTATTACTACTAGTACTTTGAAATACTGGGCCCGTTTGGCCATAAAAAAGATCCCTTTATTTCTAATTTTATTTTTATTTTTTTCGAAATTAGTTTTTGATCATGAAATTTTAGATTTTCATTCGAAGATGAATTTCGCAATTTTTCTAAAATTTGAAAAACTCCAAAAAGCTATTTTTTAAAATTTTCATTTCAGAACACTCACAAAAATTCAAAAACAACCAAAATCATATTCATGTCCAAACACAACTCTAATTTTCAAATACCATTTTTTTTTTTGAAAATTTACAATTCTTATGTCCAAACGCCCACTATATCGTAAAGAACTTCGAATAAACTTATGGCTGTGTCACGATAAGAATCTATCAAAGGCTAAAATCTTGTGTATTGTACCATGGTGAAAATCATTTTACCTCTTAAACTTAATCTAAATGTTCATTTTTCCCCAAAATTCGAACAATTTCACTAAAGCTATGAAATTATTTACTAACTAATCTATTATTTTATCTTTAAAAAAGTTTTCTTGGTCAGTCATCTAACTTTAATTTAAATATCAAAATGCCATAAGTAATGGAATATAAAATTAGTAACTACACAGAGATAGTGGGCCGACTATCAAGAATTCTACTTGGGGGGGACTGACTGGCGCAACTTGCAAGAGCAATATCCAATTCATAAACTTTTGCTCAGAAAAATAGGCCTATATAGTCAGGGGCGAATGCAACATATAATTATCAGATTCAACTGAATTCAGTACTTTTAACGAGGAGCATAAATTTATATATAAAAATCACTAAAATTATAAATTATAAATATGAATTCATAACTTGAAAATATAATGGGTTCAATGCTAAAAAATTTAAATATTAGACTCAGAATTAAAAATATTAAATCCGCCTCTGAATATAGTAATTACATAGACACGTTTGTTTCGCATAACGTAGCTACAATGTGATTTCATATGTCATGTTTGATTGTACAACTGTAATTACAAGACAACCAAAAACCATTGAAGGAAGAAATCTAAAAAAATACATTCACATTTTCGAATTAATTTAAAACATAAAATAAAACTAAATAGATCCACTTCATTTATCACAATGAATTATATTTGTTCGATACACTGTTGTCAATATAAATATTGAATATTGAAAAAAAAAAAAAAAAGAAATTTCAATTGACAACAATAAAAAATATTAAAAAAAAAAAGACTTGTGTTGGATTGGCACTACAAATCTAATCCAAATAAAATAGATACAAAAAAGTATAGATGGGAGAATAAATTAAGTGGAAAACAAAACTACAATTTACTTAGATTTATTTAATCCATAATAGATTCAATCAAGTTAAGTGAGATAAGCAAACTTGATTTCTTTTTTAGTTTTAGTAGAGTTCCAATGAAAAACGGGAAACCACCCAATTGAAGGAAATGCCCGAATTTTATATTTCGAGGATCAATAAAATAAGAGGTTTTGTCGTTATAGAACACGGAATTCAATGGAAGCAATGATAAAAAAATACAAATAAAAAAGGAAAGGGAGGAAATACAAAAAAATAGAAGAGAAAAGTCATACAAAGTTATATACAAATGACTACCCCCTTTTTTGTATTTCCTTAATTTATTTCCTTAATTGAATTTCGGTTGATTAGTAGTTAAATAATTTTTATTTTAAAATAAAATTAAACAAATCTTTTCTAGATAAATAAGTAAATAAAATTTTAATGTGTGACAAATATATGTGCATAAATAATATTAAATTTTATTCATTACCAGGTATTACAGAGTGTAATACACATCACCTTGAGAATTGAAGAATATCATTACACGCCTCAATTAATTTTATACAGACCAAGTAATTATTTAGCTAGACAAACGGTCCAAGACTGTAATACCATCTCATTACACCCAAATCTAATTATGTCTTTCCAAACAGCCTCTTAACTGTTTTTACAGGAGCATACATTGTGAAAAAGTTTTTCGGAAGACACCCTAAAACTATAATCTCAAAAATAGCTTTTATGCAAGACAAGCTCAGAAAATCAAATGAATGCAAGGAGAAATGTGGTTAATTCTCCATTATATGGTGGTGTTGTACAATTCAGTTTACAAGGTTACCAATTGCCAATTGCCTTATTATGGCATCAAATAAAATCGAACAGCGATTTCCAAAATTGAGTTTCTTTTTGCAAAACCAAGATTACAAGCCTACCCATTGCAAGCCTCTAGTAATATATTACTTCAATATGACTATCCAGCTTTTGGAGCACAGGTACCTTCATATTGTTGGACTTTAGGCATCACGTGTCCAAAACTCGCTAGCCAGATGAATCCAGATACATAGCGAGTAAACCCACTTAGGGTAAAAAGGCTCCCTACTAAGAATATCCCATGGACTCGAACCCGAGACCTCTGATTAAAGATAAAAACACTAGTTCTTCAATATAACTAAAGCAATACATATATGAAAGATGGAAGTAACACCTTGCCAAGAAAGGAATAAATCTCACTTATGTTTCAGCATAATTCAGGAATTGGAATGTGTGCTCTGTACAAAGTTAGGGACTAAAACTCACTGCAACTTCCAATATAAGCTTTTCCACTATACCACTTTCACCTAGCTCACTCCACAGGGGCCGCTACAGATTGCTGCTGAGGAAATGCAATCTAGGCTCCTTGTGATCCCAAGAAAGAAATACAATTCAATAAATACAGCTCTACAATTTAACATCATCAGGAAAACCCATATTTACAAGAAAACGACTCTAATTCCATCACAAGTATAATACAGTATGACGAATAACTCCACTCCTTGATCATTATTCTGAGGGTGAAGTCAATTCGAGAGAATTCCGCCACGAAGTGCTTAACCAGTTGGGTCAAGTAAGTAGTTGTACCGATGAAATCAAGAAAATCTGAAGTGTGCAGACATAAGTAGGGAGTAAGAGTGAGACTTCTTTGAGTAGCAACAAATACTAATGTGAATTTAGAGTAAATACACCGATAGGCCTTGATATCTATACACACACACACACACACACACACATATATATATATGGCTAGATAACTGATGCATACCTTGATTGACACATGTTTAACAAGAAGGCCATGCATCGTCATAACGAGGATGTCAAAACACGGTGGAAGCGTGCTACTCTCGCCTGGCCATGCCACAATAATCTGCCGGCCGAAATCTTTTTTCTTTTCCTTCCAAGACGGTAAAAGAAATCCTCTGTGTCCAGTACATAAGAAATCTGCAAGGCTTTATCTTATCAATGCAATAATTCATAGAGGATGTTACTGCAAGTGTCAGATGCACTCATCGAGCTATCTGCTCTCTATCTTGGTTTGATTATCTATGAGTTCTCAGCTAAAGATAAAAACAATAATAGGATAAACAAGAATCAGGCACTAACTTTCTCAGTACAACTAATGCTACATAAGGTTAAAAGTATATACTCTTCGTTACAAAACCCACTAAACAATTTCACAAAGTTGTATTAAACATTATTTTAGCAGTTGCAGTCAAAATAGAAATTCATGTACCTTTGATGAATTTGAAGCCATCTTACATTCCAAGCCATTTATGAGTATAATATTTTCCATCACCATGCACAGGGCCGAAGATACGTCATGGTCAGTATCTTTGCTCTTGTTTCTGCTCACAGATCTCACAAAAGGAAATTACAAAAGAAGCAGATCAGACATGGAAAACATTGAATGTTTATTCAATTTTCTTGACACGTAAAGCAAAATATTTCATTGATAAAATTGCACCAAGAAGTTGAAGGTACACAATAGAGGTGGGAAGATAAGGTAGCTTCTCCTCTTTAACAGTGAAGAGAACTTGTAAATTCCACCAAGTTGTCTAAATCATTACCTATATCTGTGTTACACCATAAAAAACATGTGTAAGCATTTGAACTTCACAAAAGGCAAGGATAAATTATCATCCTCGAAACACCGATAATTTCTTTCTATCCATACTGTCCAAAAATTGAATGCTTATTCTACTGACACAGTTACTTAATTGTGAAAATCGAGAGCAAGGCACTGAATCTCAAGGCAAAGGCAGGTGCATTCTCCAGCCTCCTTTCTCAAGTAACACTTTCCAAAGGGCAGTCAAGCAAGGTTTTCCAATTAGCGCCAAAAAACATCATGATCTGCACCTCTGTCAACATAGTCTGTCCATATCTAACATATACTAGAGTGGAACAAAATCTTCTGCTTTAATTAACCTACAGTGACTGTATATGCAAGGAGTCAAAAGTTTATACTAATTTTTTAGGTGGGCCCAACCCAATATAAATTATGTTTTTTTTTTTCAATAAATTTGAAGATCCAGAATAGAAAACCAAGTCCCATGTTTACTATTACAAAAGCTGATGAAATATATGCAGTTTGTTTTAGAGCAACAAATCCAGACAGACAAGGGTAGAATAATAAAATTGGACTATGAGTAGACTACCTATAACCTACGAAAACTTAGCGTTGAAGGACATGAACTAATACAAACCCATGCCCTCCTCACTCCCACTGTCCAAACCAAGAAGAGTATCCATATTTTTGGTTGAGCTTTTGACACACGCTGCATTCCCAAACTTAATCTTTGGATAGGAATCAAATTACCTCTTCAGCATAACTGCAGACGATTCTTTCTTCCCATGTTCAACAGATAGATAATCATTACATAGATAACCAGCAAAATTGGGGTCTACATAAACTGCAACAACTTCAGACTTCTCACTTCCATCATCCATGAACTGGATAGACACACGAGTTGGGCAAGATGTCTGCAAAAATCATCACATAATAACACGCCATATTAATGTACTTGAACACGGTAACCAAAGGAAAAAAAGAGGGGAGGGTGCAACGGCAAATTCAGACAAGTAGCGAGGGACCTACACTTTCAAACCGGTAAATGTTCTCCTCATGGAGGAGGACATGAGCATTTTCGTAATAAACTGAATCGACATACTTCTCAGGTTTCCGTGATCTTTCATATTCATATAACTGAAGCAGCTTACCGTCTAGCTCATCACTTGAAACAGTTTGAAGCTGAAGCAAAAATAAATAAATAAATAAATAAATAGAACCAAAATTATATTCAAGAACCACCAAGTCGCAGCTTACCAGATTACGTTCAAATAACTAGAGCAACAATACCTGCTTGACCAGTTTATATATCAGTTTGTCCAAAGTAAACAGCACATATGACTGATTCCCAATGATTGATCGACAATCATCCTCAAACTTTGCATTATCTGCCGATCCATCTAGCAAACTATACAGTGCACTCATGAATCTGCACACACAGATCAACTGTCATTAAAAAACAAGCAAGCAGACCGAACTTCTGATCTAACCCCAAAGATAATACTCGCAATCCACCTGGCATATGGATCAGAACCAGTATCCTCTCCAGTTCTCCACTTTGATTCAGATGATGCTGCATTCAGCTTTGCCGATAATAACCTTTCATACAAAATCTGGAAAGAAAAAAAAAAGAGAAAATAAGGAATACAACTTACACATCTTTATGTTCAGACAAGAGGCAGGGTTTGAAGGGAGTTTCCATTAAGCGGTACCACAATCTAAAAGAAAATCCCCTTACCTGATGAAGCCTAAAAAGCACATAAACATCGTCATTTCCGTAAAAGACTCGAAGGTCATTCTTTGCACCCCCACAATGAGGTGAAACCACATGTTTAGCAAGAGGCTTTGAAGTAAGCAAAAAACGTTCAGACATTTGAAGCACAGTGCCATCACCTCCAACAAAGTTTGCTTCACTCGTGCCCTCAGCCTCACCTTCACTCTCAACTTTACCAGCAAGCTCGTCATGCTCTCCATCGTCTTCTTCCTCATGCTCCTCCCGAGAGCACTCATCAGCAGCAGACTCACTACCTGAAACATCTCCGGCATCGGAAACATTTCCACTATCTTCAACGTCAGCATCTGCATCGTTTTCACCAGCAGTATCCTGACAACCAACCATTTCAGCACCTCCAGATTGATATTGCATATTTCCATGGCATGCGGCACCATCTCGAAAGCCAACAAAATTGTCCTCTTCAAAATCCCGATTAGGTGACAACTCACCTTCTTCTTTCTCATTTTTAGAGGGATCAACAGAATCAGCATTAAACCCATCAATTCCAGAACCTTCAGCAAATCCGCCATTTGCCAAGGGTAGTGATCTTGAAGTGCCACCCTGTGTCAAGAAAGAGAAACCATATTTACCTTTGAGCAATCATGATCATCAGCACAAACCAAACTTAACATAGTTAGAGCTTCATACTACATAGTTAGAGCTTCATACCTCTGAAATTGGCACATTATCAGTATTAGACTTCGCTCCTAGGCCATCCTCAGCAGCGTCATTACCAGGTCGTGTGCCATGGCCTGGATAAACAAACATCAGTTTGGAAAATTAAGGAACTTGGTCAAACCAAAAAACACCAACAGTAAGGACACATTTGGTTTGAGGGATTGGATGAATACTCATGGTATAGAATTTGGTAGAGCTTTATCCAATGTTATGTTTGTATTTTGAATCATGCATAACTAATCCTGGTATAATTTAATACACCAATGGTGTATTACTGTATTCCACTAGCAACATGGGATAACTTATCCATGTAACTTATACATGTATAAAGCACCAAACAGACAAAAATATCCTTGTCTTTTTCCTAGAAGACTATGAAGGTCAAGTGTCCAAGGGTATAATTGTAAATTCATTGCTTTTTAGTTTTAAAAAATAAACAAATACTATTTTATATGATATCTTGTAAATCCAATTTTAGTGCAAAGAACCAAACACCTACCAAGAAATAATCTATGTATTACTAATCCCTGCATCACTAATCTTGCATTATAATCCTTGATTAACTTGTCTTCGAACCAAACGACCCCTAAGTCCAACAAATTCAGCATGACTAAGACAGTAAACATTCATCATGCACCACAAATCACACATAGTCCAGATACATGTATACCTGAAGTACTTTCCAATCTTGCACAAGCATTATCTGCTCCGAGGGCAGCAACTGCATCAGAACTAAGTAAGCGTTCACCAGTTACTGCTAATCCATCTTCCTTGGGGTGAGCATCTATATTAGTGAAGATTGCCCTGGAAGAATTTAATCGTTGAGGGGAAGAATTTGCATCTCCGTTGCAGATATCTTTTGATTGCTTAGACTTAGTAGTGGTAGCATCCGCACTTGGACTTCTATCACTTTCGCCAATGCTTGTTCCATTGCTCTTCAAACCATGATGCTTTGACAAGACATCGTCGTCAGTAGCCTCAGAGCCATGATGACGATAAGGAACACCAAAGATTGGCTCAAGAAAGGTGGTCCACAGCCTCAGAACTTTATTTAACTGCTCTTCTGTGGAACAAACCTCTTCGCAAGAATACTTGATAAGTTTGTACATGTCTTCGTGAACATCAGAATCAGCAAATTCAAATTCAAGATGAGGACTTATTGGATGTCTACTACCAGCGGCAATAGCAAGAATCATGTCATCTTCTTTCTGCTTTTTCTCCTTAATTTCTTTGATCTCTGCCACTAAGGCTGTCAATCAGAATCATCAAAATTATTAGAAAGAACCACAGGAAACATCAATGTCTATACACTAGACAATTATGAAGTTCCTAGGGTTTACATCAACTATCTACTGATCTCACAGTCAAATACTCAGAACTGTGTAGCAGTAGCACACAATAAATAGAAAAAAATACATATAGCATGTAAAGTAGGATAACTAGCACCATCTAAATGCAAAAAGGAGAACAGGGGAAAACCCATACTGAAAAGCGTAGCAAGCTCACTAGAACAACAACAAAACAAAAACCCAATTTGATCCCATAAATGGGGTCTGGAGAGGGTAGTGTGTACGCAAATCTTACCCCTACCTCATAGAGATAGAAAGGTTGTTTCCGATAGACCCTCCACTCAAGGAACAGTGAAGATAAAGCAACCAAGTAGCAAAGAATAGTAGCAACAGTGTAACATGGTAACGGGAACGAACGCCAAAACACGTAATAATAAAGAACCATAAATAGAAAATTACAAAAATAGTCCTAGTACTACTGGTCAGCCTAGGAGGAACACACTACTATCTGTCAACCTACAACCCTAATCCTTGACCTCCACACCTTCCTATCGTGGGTCATACCCTCGTAAGCTGAAGCAATGACATGTCCTGCTCAATATTTCCGAAATAAGGGCAGCAAGAACATAAATGGGATGTGTAGCAAGTACAGTAGAATGCTAGTACTATCTGTATGAAAAGGACATACACGAAAGTGCAGTTGGAAAGGCTAGCGTATATTAAGAGAGTGAATATCCAATTACGATGAATAAAGCTAAGTAACAGCAAAGAGAATAAGGAATTGATGGCTCGTCCAGAATGTGTAAGAATAAAAAAGAATAGAAAGAAGCTTTATGGAATAAACAGAACAGATGAATAATGGAAGGAACACAAAACATTATGGTGAAGGGGCGCCTCAGTGTAACGGGTAAAATTGTTGTCATGTGACCAGGAGGTCAGGATTCAAGCCGGGGAAACAGCCTCTTGCAAAAATGCAGGGTAAAGCTACATAGAATAGACCCTTGTGGTCCAGCCCTTCCCCAGACCCCGCGCATAACGGAAGCTTAGTGGACCGGGCTGCCCTTTTACACAAACATTATGGTGCACTAATATAAGTCTAAATGAAATAGCATTGTTAGCCCCAAACGACCATATGAGAAATGGGGCCACGAGAATTTAAAAAAACTGTGAAGGGAAGTCCACAGCGAAACCAAGACCACCACGTACACCAAACAGAGGACTTACATTTTGTGCTAAGGTTCTTTGAATCTTGTTGCTTGAAATAGAAACTTCGGTGGTCAAGCGACTTGTAATGGTTCTTAGAATAAATTTCAGCCCAAACTTTGTTGAAGTCTGAGCGACACTTCGTCCACTCCTCTTGTTTCTGCTTCAAGCGGGTTAATACAACAGGCAGAGAAAGAGGTGGGTTTTTCCGCAAAATGTCCATCACATCCAGGCCATGGTCACCATAGAGACGTTCAATGCACCTTAAATTCAGTGCTACATAAAGTATAACTTCATGCATCAGCAAACTACAAACTACATATCTTTATGCTAATGAACTGAGCAGAAAGACAGCAGCATCTTAATGATATCAGAAATGTCAAACCTGTGAAGTGGTCTTCGATGCGGATTGGGCCATCCACACCAACTGAATTATCATTAAGGGCATTCAACAACTCTTCTGCACGCTTAGCAGTTGAACTCACTGACTCCAATAACATGTCTAGCTCAAACCTGATGGTAACAGAATGCAACAAACCATCATTGATAAAATGCAGAAGAAAATCACTAAAGGCAAGCCTTAAGAGGATATAATACAGAAGGTTTTATAAGTCAATAAGCTATTTCAAGAACCATATACATTAGGTAATTCTTATA
This sequence comes from Nicotiana obtusifolia, assembly GCA_002018475.1. Lineage (NCBI taxonomy): Eukaryota > Viridiplantae > Streptophyta > Magnoliopsida > Solanales > Solanaceae > Nicotiana > Nicotiana obtusifolia. Next base: position 12,203 of record MCJB01007880.1, on the reverse strand, counting down.
TGACCTAATAATTGCAAAGTAGAGATGAGTCTCATAGAAGTGATAGAAAGGCCAGATTCCCTGCACTCCTCTTAACTGAGTGTTTTCTTAGGATTTATTTTATTTTCTAATGCTTTATCATTCCCAAGTTTTTCTCTTTCCCTTTCCTTTTTTCTCAATATCTTTAGTTTGCAATGGGTTAGGGCCTAGGGGTAACCGCTTAACACTTGCAAAAAAAAAAAAAAAAAAAAAAAAAAA
>MCJB01007869.1:88854-120607 GCA_002018475.1 Nicotiana obtusifolia | reverse complement strand
CTAATGGGATCGGGCCGTTCACCTCGGTAGGATAGATATATCTATGGTTCGTGTCGTTCGACCCTCGGAAGTGCGCACACTATGATGGATCGGGCTGTACGCCTCGGCAGGATTTATGTACTACACTCTCATGGGAACGGGCCCTTCGCCTCGGCAACAAAATAGATGTATCGATGGAACGGCAATGTTATGATGGATCGGGCCGTACGCCTCGACATTTCTATAAAATATTCTTATGAAATCGTGCGTAATAATTGGCAAGAAGCCAGCATATCTATGAGCTTTTCCTGACTGAACTGCGACGACCTATCTGGTAGGTCCATAATCATACTCCGATTGAGGAGGTAGCTACTAGCTGAGAGTCGGAGGTATTTCTGAGAGGAGGATCGTACCACGTACTATGCTTGTTACCTCGTTTATTTTCTTTTATTCGCATCTGTTTACTTCTACTGTATCTGTCTTATTGGACCACTAGTAAGTGTTGATGTCGACCCCTCCTCACTACTTATCTGGGTTAGGCTAGATACTTACTGGGTACGCATTGATTTACGTGCTCATACTACACTTGCTGCACTACTCTGCAGGTACACATATGTCCGATGGTCTTTGGGTGCAGAGACGCGGCCATTTCGGGGACTTTACCGTGAGTTGTATTCTCATATTACAGTCCGCAGCTTGCAGAGTCCCCATCAGAGTTATTTATATTTTCCTGTCTAACTTGTATTCCAGACAGATGTTGTATTTTATTATATTTCCTAGTTGATGCTCATGCAGTGACACCGGATTTTGGGGGTTCCTACGGGTTGTTCACTATTGTAGTTCGTGTAAATTCTATTCATACTATTTCATTAATAAATAAATTATTATTTTAAGATACTAGAATGAGTAATTAAATTGACTAATCACTGCTGACGGCGGTGTTTGGCGCAATCATGACCACAAGTGAATTTTGGGTCGTGACAAGAACCTTAAAAAGTGAACCATCAAATTTAAATTTGTGGACGCGCTTCTGATTGCAATATCTAGACAAATCCCTTAACCACTCACGGGGGCGGAGCTAGCCTTAAAGATACAAGTTCGGCTGAATCGAGTAATATTGATCTAATTCTATATTTGTCTTAAAAAATTTATTTAATATATATACGAATTATCAATTTAGAATCTAATAAGAGCAAGAATATGAAACTCATAAGCTACAAATCCTTACTCTTGGCTCTAATAGACTCACCGAATACACACGAACTGCCCTCAAGTTATCCTATTTTTTTTCTTGGATGTTTTCTTGAGTGCTTGGCTTGTGAGTGAAAAAATATTTATCAAAAGATTGATATTAATATATAAATATTTGTTGGAGCAAGTAATATGAAGTAAAACTTGAAATGATTATAAAATAACATGGCATACACCAATAATTGAGAAAATTTTCTTCTCCTTTTTAAAGATAGTTTTCATAAGCCAACTTAGAAAAAAAATATCATCTGTAATTGAGTGTTCTTTCCATTGTTGTCGGATTATTCCCGCATTTACAGCTTGGTAGGCTTTAATTCCTAAAAAGAAAGAAGAAACTTGGCAATAGGCACTTGCTATTAACTAAGTAATAAGTAATAACTAATATAATTGCCTAACTCTTGCAAGTTGCATCAGCATGGGTTTAATGAGAACACCGACGGTTCAAAGTAGAGTGGCTAACGACAGAAGTCTCAGTACTTTGAGATACTAGTTTTAGCATGCACGTGTGCATTGTAATTGTATTCAATATTTTGCATTCAATATTTTCTAAATATACATTGATGATGAATTTAGTTAAATTAATTATACATTATTTTATAATTATACATATCTTATAATATGATATACAAATATATTAAATTGTGTCTCACCTAAAATCTCTTTATGAATACATTTTGTCTTCTACTATTTTATCCTTATTTCTTAAAGTTTACATTTTAACCAGTTTAATTCTTAATATTATAATTGATTTTGTTTATATTATTATTTCTTTAATACAAATATTTAATCATCTTTTTTAATTATTAAAAGAAATAATTTAATATTTGGAGATTTAAATTATTAATATTAGCTCATACCATATATAAATATTTAATTATATATAACTATATTTTTATCTACAAATTTTTTTTTTTTTACAAATGATAAACCTTCGAACTTTTACACTTTAATTTATTGTAGTGTTAACTATAAATAAAAGTGTAAGTTTTTGAAAATAAAAAATATTGCTTCTATATATCTAACCCAATAAGAAAAGAAATCGCCACATAAAAGTGTTCTTAGTCATTGACATATTGAAAATATTATTTTTATATACAAATACTGAATAGGTTTAAAGGAATTCCTATTTTTATCTTAGGTTTTCTATGATGAAAATTTTCATCTATAAGTCCCCCTCAATAGTTTTAAACTTTTGTAAGTAAAAAAATTATTTTTCATTAATTTATTTTTAAAAATACCTAATTGAATTGCTAAAAGATTAACTTTTTGTACAACCATATATTTATAACCTCCCTTTAATGTTACTTATTTATCCTCCTTTTTATCTATATATTTTTCTTTTACATGGAGTTAAAATTGTCACTGTTGGACGTGCTCTATCAACCCACGCAAGAAAACGTACTATTTTTTCACGAACTTCAGTTGACCTAATAGACATTTATAATTTTATAGCACTAAAATATGTGAGAGAAAAAGGACTCCTACCTAAAAGGAATTGGGTGAAATTTTTAGTGTTATTTTTATGTGTTATTTTTCTTCTACAAATTTGTTGTATTAAACAGTCCAAATAATAAATGATTTAATATACAAAACTTAGTAAATTTTGAATTCTTAAATATTAGAAAAATAATTAACTGACTATTTTATCTAGTGTGAAATTGATCTTTTAAAGATAAAAAAAACAAATAATAATTCGCTAAGGGGCGCGACGCACGTGTACCCAAATACCTTCATCTGTTTTAAAAATGTCTTATGTTAAAAAAAGCAAAAAATAATTAAGAAGGCTTTCGAGTGTAATATATTGTCTTAGGCTTTCTGGTTGAAGATTTTGTAAAGTTTGCTAATTAAGTAGTATATTTCTGTTGAAAGTTTACAGATTATTGTTTTGGTAAAAATCTTCGGGTGGTAAAAAGGTTTCAAAAGCAAAACATAGAAAGAAAATATACCATATTTATTTTGTAGAAATATTTCAATCAATCTTAAAAGATTGAAAAAAAAAAAAGGAAAAAGAAAAAGCTTATGGCAAAGAGGCATTTCATGTCAAAGTTCTTCGTTACTTAAGGTTTATTTTAGAATACCGAACCCTCGATTTCCCTTTCTGGAAATTTAATTTTAAATATACAATATAAACAAGGAAATTTTTTATAAAAGTAAAATCTTATTGGATTTATTCCTAGATAAAAGGAGTTCCTACAAGTTGAAAATTTAAAAATTAGAAAAATAATTAAATGACTATTTTGTCCAGTGGGAACTCTACTTTAAAGGGTAAAAAAAGGCGAACGACATTTCGCTAAGAGCCTTCGTGCTTTTAATGTAGTACTAATTTTAGTGTACGTGCGTTGCACGTGTTTTTTAAGTTTATCGATAAAAATATATAAAATATAGAATAAAAAAGAATTGTGTGTAATAACAGTTAATGTTATGATAGATGCAATATTTATTTAACAAAAAAATAAATATTATAACATTGATACAATAGTTGACTTTAAAAGAAATTTGGTATCTTCTGATTTTATGTGAATTAGTTATATAGTATTTGATTATCGATATTTTATTGTATGAAAAAATAATATCTTATCATGTTGTATCTGAACTACTATCTCTTTCTGGATGATATATCTTGGTGTATGTTATTTTTTTGTTATAATTGTTTTTTATAAATTTATTATTTACATAGTTCAAATAAAGAAGGATTTTGATAAAATCAATAATTTTTATTTGAGCATCTCAAAAATATTACAAAACATATTGAAAGAAAATATATTGTACTTTAAAATAAAAGAAAATTATTTTATATATTTGACTACTCTTTTAAAAGAATAATATGACGCAAATTACAAAAAAAGTATACCAAAGGGATAAAAAATTTAATTGCTCTTCAACAATATAAATATATTGTACAAGGAAGGAAAAATAGGCAGGGACATTACTAATACATGGGTCACCAACAACCTTGCAATTTCTAAAGACGCCATTCATGAGAGAAGCACATTAACCGTACAATATGTTAGCTAGAGCCCTGACTAAATTCAATCATTATATTATTAACTGCGATCACCTTCACTCATCGGAATGAATCTTATAGATACTTATCACAAATTTCACAAAGACATAATTCATACTACATAAATATCTAGTAGCCTGTTCTCAAATATTAAAATAAATTAACTGAATTGAATAACAAACTATACCCAATTACCTACAAATTTAGACATATTTTTCGACTTAAAAAACCCTTGTGCTTGCACTCATAGGCAAAATATATAGAAAATAAAATAATTCAATGATGACAGTTGGAATGGAAATAGTTAAACTCACCTATTTTTAAGAAAATAAAGACATTAATCATCTCTAATGTCACGATCCAAAATTCAATTAGCCATGATGACACTTAACCCAACCCATTAGATAAGTCAATTTAAAAGTATCCGGTTCAAATATTATTTAACTGACTCTAATACACTCCCCAAGAACTGGTAGTACAAATCATGAGTTTCTAAGATTAGAATTTACTAAATTGGTGCGAAATAAAAATACATCGTCTGTTTGAAATATATATGAACAGATTAAAAATTCTAAAGTTACCATGAACAAGAGGCAGCAATGACTGGAACGCAGGTACATCTTCAGATCCAGCTCCCGCAGTACGCAGCTACATCAGCATCAGAAATCTGCACACGAGGTGCAGAAGTTTAGTATAAGTACAATCGACTCCATGTACTCAATAAGTAACAAACCTAACATTTCTTTGAAAGTAGTGACGAGCTGGGATAAGGGTCAGAGTCCAATTCCAATAACCAGCAACAGTTCATAGCAATATAATTTAAAGTAGCACAAGTAATAACTCAATAATAAAATTCTCAGCTCGTATAAAATTCCAGAAAATAAATATTTTCTTTTCAATATGACCGTATAACTCAAAGCCTTTATCGAAAGTCACCGAAAATATGAGAGCCTGAAATCTGTGATTTTTCTCAAAACATTAACGACAGATAAGAAATTTCATTATCAGATGGCATGAGGAATAATACTTCACTATGCCTACATATGAAGTATGCATGTCTAACGCAATGCAGCACAGTGATGTACTCATGTACTCTATCACGACCCAAAATCTATTAGTGGTCGTGATGGCACCGAACACCGCGGTTAGGCAAGCCAACAGTGATTAGTCGATTTAATCACTCATTCTAGTACCTTAATATCATAATTTTTATTAATGAAATAGTGTGAAATAAAATTTACACGAACTACAATAGTGAACAACCCGTAGGAACCCCAAAACCCGGTGTCACAAGTGCATGAGTCTCAACTAGAAAATATAATAAAATACAACATCTGTCTGGAATAAAAGTTAGACAGAAAAATATAAATAACTCTGATGGAGACTCTATAGGCTGCAGATCGTAATATGAGAATACAGCTCACGGTAAAGTCCCCGAAATGGCCGCGTCTCTGCGCCCAAAGACTATCGGACATATGTGTACCTGCAGAAAAGTGCAGCAAGTGTAGTATGAGCACGTAAGTCAATGCGTACCCAGTAAGTATCTAGCCTAACCCATAGAAGTAGTGAGGAGGGGTCGACATCAACACTTACTAGTGGTCCAATAAGACAGATACAGTAGAAGTAAACAGATGCGAATAAAAGAAAATAAACGAGGTAACAAGCATAGTACGTGGTACAATCCTCCTCTCAGAAATACCTCCGACTCTCAGCTAGTAGCTACCTCCTCAATCGGAGTATGATTATGGACCTTACCAGATAGGTCGTCGCAGTTCAGTCAGGAAAAGCTCACAGATATGCTGGCTTCTTGCTAATTATCACGCACGATTTCATAAGAGTATTTTATAGAAATGCCGAGGCGTACGACTCGATCCATCATAACATTGCCAGCCATAGGTACATATATTTTATTGCCGAGGAGAATGACCCACTCCCATGACAGTGGTACATAAATCCTGCCAAGGAGTACGGCCCGATCCATCATAGCGTGCGCACTGCCGAAGGTCGAACGACACGAACCATAGATGTATCTATCATGCCGAGCCAAATGGCCCGATTCCATTAGAATAAGAAGGTATGACGGGTCCTCGACCCCACTCACGAATAGTCGTGTGAGTTGTAGATTTTTAAAGGAACATTTCGATGAGAACGCATAAAGTGGGAGAATTTCGCAGGAGAGTACAATTAAATCCGCGGCTTATCATGAATCCCGTCAAATCTCTACAATAACAAGCCTATCACTCTATGCAAGTCTAGTCTTAAGTCGTAATGTAAAGTAAAGGAATTTATTAGGGAAAGAGACAACTCACATAATACAGTTATAGCATGGCGGGAACCTAAGTCTACTCGAACATAACATGAATCTAGCTACATACGGACTCTCGTCACCTGGTGCGTACGTAGCCCCCACAACAAGTAACACATAACAAATACATCACCTAGGGTAGTTTTCCCCTCACAGAGTTAGATAGGAGACATACTCCAAAGTTCCAAAACTAGCTCCAAGGCCTCTTTAACACCTCAAACCAAAGTCCGTCGATCCAAAACTATTCAAATAATGTGCAAACTAATCAAAAGGTACTCTAATACTCATAATTAATCAATTTAAACAATTTTCAACTCCGCTCCAAAAGTCTATAAAAATCAACCCTCAGGCTCACGTGCCTGGATTCCGAAAACATTTAAAGATAAACCTTACCCATAATACCACGAACTCAAATATATAATTTATTCTAAATTTCATGTCCAATTTCGTCGTTAAAATCCAAAAATATCAATTTCTAGGTTTTTACCAAAATTCTAAATTTCTACTAATTTTCATATTCAAATCCATATATAAATCATGTATGTAACTTACAATGATGAAATCACTTACCTTGTGATGGGTGACGAAGAAGCTCACTCAAAATCGCCCCAAGCTCGGCTCCCATGGAAGATTTGAGAATAAATGAGCCAAAACCCATTTTTGCTAACTTATACATTGCCTAGGCGATCATCTTCGCAAACGCGACAAGTCCCTCGCATTCACGAACCAATACCAACTCCAGCTCAAAAACTGCCTTTCGCGAACGCGAGTCACAGCTCGCGAACGCGATGCTTTACCAGGCAAACCTTCGCGAACGTGGCGCATCCTTCGCGAAAGCGAATGCTAGAATTCTCATAAGCCCAGTTTCCCCTTCGCGGATGCGATGCCCTAATCGCGAACGCGTAGCTTCACCTTCTTACCTTACCCGAACGTGAGGCCCCAATCGAGAATGCTTAGCACAAAAGTCAGCAACTAACCGATCCTTCTTCGCAAATGCGTGAACACCTTCGCATTCGCGAAGAACAATACCAGACACTAGACATCATTAGTAGCAACTCAGCCAAACTAGGTCCGAAACCACCTCAAATCACAGCCAAGGCCCCCGGGACCTCGTGCAATCATACCAACCAGTCCCAATACGCAACAAGAACCTGCTCGAGGCCTCAAATCACATCAAACAATGCTAAAACCATGAATCGCACCCCAATTCAAGCTTAGTGAACTTTAGAACTTCAAACTTCTTCATTCGATGCCGAAACCTATCAAATAAAGTCCGATTGACGATAAATTTTGCACACAAGTCATAATTGACATAACTGACCTACTCTTACTTTCAGAATCAGAATCCGCCCTCGATATCAAAAAGTCCACTCTCGGTCAAACTTCCCAAAAATCATCCAATTTCTAACTTTCATCAATTGACGCCGAAACAACCTACGGACTTCCAAATCAATATCGGGACACGCTCCTAAGACCAAAATCACCATACAGAACTATTCCCAGGCTCAGAATTCCAAAAGGACATGGATAACATCAAAATTCACTTCAACCCAAACTTAAGAAATTCTTAAATATTCAAAATGCCAACCTTCCGTAATAAGCGCCAAAATATTCCCGGGCCACCCGATACTTGACCCGAACATACGCCCAAGTCCAAATTCATCATACGAACCTGTTGGAACATTTAAATCCCACTTCCAAGGTCTTTTACTCAGAAGTTAAACCTTAGTCAATTCTTCCAACTTAAAGTTTCCGAAATTCGAATTTTCTTTCCAAATTCAACTCGGAACTTCCCGAAATTCGATTCCGACCACACGTACAAGTCATAATACCTGAAGTGAAGCTATTCAAGGCCTCAAACCACTGAACGACGCGCTAGAGCTCAAAACAACCAGTCGGGTCGTTACATTTCCCCCCACTTAAACATACGTTCGTCCTCGAACGTGCTAAGGACTGCTTCTGAGTTGTCCAAAATCACTGGTTAACACTTCATGCACCTACCCGTGTCACCATATTCCAGTTGACACATTAGCTCGAGCCAGACTAAAAATCTTCCCTATAACCTTAGCTAATAAGCTTTAAAACCAAGTTCCAACTTCCGAATTTCTTTACAAGGCCTGATTCTAACACACGAACATCGTGCCAATCACCATGCACTGTACCAAAACAAGATCATGCATCTATGCTGAAATCACACTATGCACCACATAAGTCGGTTGCCTAGACCACAATAGCCGAAATTTCACGAATCTTATGCCCACAATACACCTCATGACACATATAAGTACTGTTCCAACTCTCGCAATACTGCCACGACGAAAGAGACGTGTAGAAACGCATAACCACCTGCCAAATCTAATTCATAGAGTTTCTCCTCTTGACAAGAACCATTACCTCATTCTGAATGGAATAACGACATTTTCTCTTTAATGTACCTTATATAAATATGATTGCACTAATTTCAGCTCTAATAATCTCATCTCACCCGGTACAAGCTGCTCAAGCAATAAGCCACCTCAAACACAGACTCAGATCTCATATGACACCATCAATGCGCCGATAAGCTACAACTCGAATATGACACACAAGGAGGAACAAACTCTGGGAAAGAATTACCCAGCCAGCGTAACAAATAAAACGGCCAAACAGATGTTATGAACCCTTCTCAGAGGATGAGAAACAAAATATGGAGGAATAGATATGGGAACCGTACTTAATGTGACCCTGTTGCGGCGTGCAACCGATCCAAACATGATATCATTGCCGCGTGCAACCCGATCCGAATAACGTACCCGTGGCGGCGTGCCACCCGATCCACTCATATAAATAAATAAGGACATGCTCATCAAGCCATAATGCTTCTACCTACGGAATACCTAATATTGGCCATAAGCACACTAAGTGCAAGAATACAACTCTGGGGAGATGGATAGCGCCATACGCTACAAAACCCAAGCATAACTAAGGTGCAATAAATGACATGCATCTCGAGAGCCATCCTACTCACATAAAACCACAAGCTACATGGGACCTCAACACGTGTGGGAATAATCAAGCCGTCAAATCCGAAACAAACTCACATGGTCCACAACCGAAAGAGTAGGACGCCTCTCAGGTATAAACTCTCGCATTTGCGATATTACCAAAACCTCCATACTTGGTCTAAATATTTAACAATCAAGTGACTAACATGCCACATTTATACCAATCCCCCCGTGGGGTACGCTTCCACGACCTTCCGTTGAGGTAGCAAAGTCCGCCCATCCATACCACCGATCGCACCAATTCTGTAAGGCAAATCACAATCCGCAGCTCAAAACACAAAGTCTCTTCCATATAACACCATTCTCAGGCAACACTAAGGTAACTCCATCTTACTCTAAACATCTAAATTCTTCCCTGCTCATCCGAGCTCGTGACATTTTTATCAACGCCGAACCGCAACCTTGATCCTCAACTTCCAATTCCCATGCCGCTCACTATACCTATCATGCTGCTACGCGAGAATACACGAATTCATCATAACCTCTAAACTACCAGTAGAATAATAATTCATCAGCTAGAAACCTTACACTTAGCTCATTTCCGAAGAGCCCATGCAACACGCAACTGAATTCCTAAACTGTAGAAAATACAACCTCAAGTCGTGATCTAAACTTCCATGACTCCTCCAGAATTCGTTTACACCACAAGGCCATTTGAATCAAATACCTCCCACATCAATCAGGTCATGGTGGCTGTCAGGCCCGCACGTACAACCACAAACCACATGTATAACTTCACACAACGAAGGAACTGATCCTTGCCACAATCATGCTGATTCAGTTATTACTAACAGACCCAACTTCTTTCAATTTACCCTTGACCTGACTTAGAAATATGGTAGCTCCATTCACAACATAACGAACTCAATCCGCACTCATCCCGAGTGTCCCCAATCGTGAGACCACATTGTCTCAATACCTATGACTCATCTCATACCTCCTTACACGCACAATAGCATCTCCAACTAGTGCACCCATTCTGCAAGATCTTCCGCGAGTCCGAAGCTATTTCTTCCTTTCCTCTAATACTTCACTTAATTCTTGAATCCACTAGGGCCGTTGTCGAGAGTCACCCACTCTGACCTGGTCGTAAATATTACCAAATTCTAACGCTCTACTAGCACATGAACACCCTCTCGAAGAAGCAACCGGCTGAACTCTTTTCCTTGTACATCACATCCATAAAAGCATAAGCTTGAGTCTTCCCAAAACTTGCACATGAATCGAGAAGGCAGAATATAGTGCACATTTATCAATTTCTTTGCTGAATTACCCCCCTAATGTCTCCTTTTCTTAGTCACAAATAATCCACCAATGCCCGATAACCAGAAGCTGCAAAAGCCGACCACCACGCGATCCAATCATAGATGGTGGGGCTCCCGCACTTAGCTTTAAGATATAATTAACAAACTTCTCGAAGTCTTTTGTTAAGCTTTTCATGAACATTCTGAATCAACAATCACAATCACATATTCGACCTCTTATTGGGTAGCAAGTTGTATTCTTCGTAGAAGCTTCATCAACATCATGCAACTGCTAACCTGCTCACAGGAGATAACCCACCTGTGGAATTCCTTACTGACATCTTCCAAAGATGCTGCACTGGGCACTACTACCACGTAACCAGTAAATTCTAATGAGCTCATGCTTGCCCACCAACTGTATAAGTCTGCTCCTTCCCTATTGAAATCAATTGCAAGTTCAGCAATACCTTCCGAACTCAAGTCATATTGCACCTGAAACAATAATCAGATCTTCACACCTCTCTTCATTTCAATCAAACTCCTTTCTACCATATTTAATCTTTCTTCGTACAATAACCATCAATCCAAATAAAATCTGTAGACCAAATCACCTTCCATCACGATTCCCAAACCGTTCTACACTTTCTTAAGGCACGCCGCTATCCTATCATAGAATTCATATGTTAATCTACCACTCTTACTTCGGTTAAACCATCTCCCTTAAGCAACTCCTCAACCTCTGCTTCTCATACTTGACCTGCTAGTACTTCAACCACCGCAAAACACTTCCTTCCATGTCTTTCCTCATACTTTGCTGCCCAAATGTTGTATCAAATCAAAATGCATCTCTGTAGAACCTGAACCAATAAAATGTTACCGACTCTAAGCCTCTTCAAAGATCATCTTTCTCGAACCATCAACGTTAGAAATACCAATTCAATTCTGAACCCCTGCACACATCTATTTCTGGAAATCGCCCCTCAGGCACCATTTCACAACACCATGCCCCAAAGGCAAAATCCAAGAAGACCGTAACACCAGCGAAATGTAATGCGTTCAAACAAGGACAGCGATACCGCATCACAATGAAAATTCCCCCACGCTCGAAATTATCAAGTCTCATTACTTTATCAACCAAACATGGACATTTATAGTCCGATTGCCCTTCCTCTGCAGGAATTAAATGATGAACCCCTAAATCATGCACTGAGAAATCCTCTCTTCAATCCATTCACTGCCTCAACACATAAACGTGCATCTTACTATTACACCAACATTGTGCGATAAAAACGCGTAGACATCGTAGTAATCCGTGCAGAAACCATAGAAAATACAGATACTGAGCTGGAACAAATGAACATCCTTCCGCAAGGCGACGATAATAGCCTGCCCGAACACGCAGGAAAAAACATCCTGCACTATGTCTGCAGTAGCACTACAACTCCTCGACGCCCAATTGATAACAAGTGCTTCCCCTCGCATAAGATTGAGTAGGAAGGAAATAAAGGCACAAGCCTCAATGGAATCAAACCACACGATGGGGAAATCAAGAAGCGAAGTGCTCCTAACAGCCCTGTAGCCTCTCGAAGATAATTATAGATGTCTCTGTACCGATCGGCAAGACTCTACTAGACTTGCTCATGACTCGTGAGACCTAAGTGAACCTAATGCTCTAATACCAGGCTGTCATGACCCAAAATCCACTAGTGGTGATGATGGCGTCTATCACCGCTGTCAGGAAAGCCAACGGTAATTAGTCAATTTAATTACTCATTCTTGTACCTTAAAATCACAATTTTTATTAATGAGATAGTGTGAAATAGATTTTAAACGAACTAAAATGGTGAGCAACCCGTAGGAACCCCCAAAACCTGTTGTCACCAGTGCATGAGTATCAACTAGGAAATATAATAAAATACAACATCTGTCTAAAATACAAGTTAGATAGAAAAATATAAATAACTCTGATGGATACTCTACAGGCTGTGGATCGTAACATGAGAATACAGCTCACGGTAAAGTCCCCAAAATGGTCGCGCCTCTGCGCCCAAAGACCATCGGACATATGTGTACCTGCACAAAAATACAGCAAGTGTAGTATGAGCACGTAAATCAGCGCGTACCCAGTAAGTATCTAGCCTAACCCCAGAGAACTAGTGATGAGGAGTAAACTTCAACACTTACTAGTGGTCCAATAAGACAGATACAGTAGAAGTAAACAGATGCGAATCAAAAAAATAAATGAAATAACAAGCATAGTACGTGGTACAATCCTCCTCTCAGCAATACCTCAGACTCTCAGCTAGTAGCTACCTCCTCAATCGGAGTATGTATAATGGACCTTACCAGATAGGCCATCAAAGTTTAGTCAGGAAAAGCTCACAGATATGCTAGCTTCTTGCCAATTATTACGCACGATTCCATAAGAGTATTTTACAGAAATGCCGAGACGTACGGCCCGATCCGTCATAACATTGCCAAACCATAGATACATCTATTCTATTGCCGAGGTGAACGGCCCGCTCCCATGAGAGTGTGGTATGTAAATCCTGCCGAGGCGTACGGCCCGATCCATCATAGTGTGCGCACTGCCGAGGGTCGAACGGCACGAACCATAGATGTGTCTATCCTGCCGAGGTGAACGGCCCGATCCCATTAGAATAATAAGGTTTGACGGGTCCTCGACCCCACTCACGAATAGTCATGTGAGTTATAGATTTTTAAGGGAACATTTCGATGAGAACGCATAATGCGGGAGAATTTCATAGGAGAGTACAATTAAATATGCCGCTTATCATGAAGCCCCTCAACTTTATGCAATAGCAAGCCTATCGCTCTACGCAAGTCTAGTCTCAAGTTGTAATGAAAAATCAAAGAATTTATTAGGCAAGAGATAACTCACATAGTACAGTTATAGCATGGCGGAAACCTAAGTCTACCCGGACATAACATGAATCTAGCTACGCACAGACTCTCGTCACCTGTCGCGTATGTAGCCCCTACAACAAGTAACATATAAAAAATACATCACCTAGGGGTAGTTTCCCCCTAACAGAGTTAGACAGGAGACTTACCTCGCTCCGAAGTTTCAAAACCGGCTCCAAGGCCTCTCTAACACCTTAAACCAAAGCTTGTTGATCTAAAACTATTCAAACAATGTGCAAACCAATCAATAGGTACTCTAATACCCATCATTAATCAATTTAAAAAATTCCCAACTCCACTCAAAATGTCTATAAAAATCAACCCTCGGGCCCACGTGCCCAGATTTCAAAAAATTTTGAAGATAAACCTTACCCAGAACCCCATGAACTCAAATATATAATTTATCCCGAATTCCATGTCCAATTTCTTTGTCAAAATCCAAAAATACCAATTTCTAGGCTTCTAACCAAATTCCAAATTTCTACTTATTTTCATGTTCAAATCCATATATAAACCATGTATTTTACTCACAATGTGAAGAAATCACTTACCTAGTGATGGGTAACGAAGAAGCTCCCTCAAAATCGCCCCAAACTCGGCTCCCATGGAAGATATGAGAATAAATTAGCCAAAATCCGTTTTTGCTAACTTATACACTGCCCGGGCGACCGTCTTCGCGAACACGACAAGTCCCTCACGTTCGTGAAGCAATACAACTCCAGCTCAAAAACTGCATTTCGCGAAAGCGAGTTACAGCTTGCAAACGCGGTGCACCCTTCGCAAACGCGAAGGCTAGAATTCTCACAAGCCCAGTTTCCCCTTCGCAAATGCGATGTCTCAATCGCAAACGCATAACTTCACCTTCTTACCTTACACGAACGCGAGGCCCCAGTCGCAAACGCGTAGCACAAAAGTCAGCAACCAACCGATCCTTCTTCGCGAAAGCGTGAACACCCACGAAGAACAATACCAGACACCAGACATCAGTAGCAGCAATTCAGTCAAACTTGGTCTGAAACACCCCGAATCACACCCCAGGCCCCCGGGACCTCGTCCAATCGCACCAACCAGACCCAATACATAATACGAACCTGATCGAGGCCTCACATCACATCAAACAACGATAAAACCATGAATCGCACCCCAACATAAGCTTAGTGAACTTTAGAACTTCAAACTTTTACATCTACGCCGAAACCTATCAAATCAAGTCCGATTGATGTCAAATTTTTCACACAAGTCATAATTGACATAGCGGACCTACTCCCACTTTCGGAATGAGAAAATTCGGCCCCGAACTTAGTCAAACCTTAGTCAAGTCAAATTTTGCACACAAGTCAAACCTTAGTCGATTCTTCCAACTTAAAGCTTCCGAAATTAGAATTTTCTTTCCAAATTCAACTCCTAACTTTCCGAAATTCGATTCCGGCCATAGATACAATTCATAATACCTGAAGTGAAACTACTCAAGGCCTCAAATCGCCAAATGACACGCTAGAGCTCAAAACGACCGGTCAGGTCGGTCCATACTCACACTCTCAGAGTACTCAATCTCATTGTCTCTCATTTCCACTCATCATGCTCAATATTCAGAACACTCAATCACTGGGCCCTGTACAGGGCAGATCCAGCTCAAATATAAATGAAAACTTGCACACAGTCACTCAGTACTGTATATGGCCAATCCAGTTCAAGGAAGATCCATCCTAAATATATATACATAATAGCTGACATCCAGTCATTCAGTACTGCACAAGGCCAATCTAGCCTAGGGAACTCCATCCCAAATATAAATAAATAAATAAATAAATAAGGCAACTCCATGCCCTGGGAAATCCATCCCAAATATAATGTCATTTGTGCTCACTATGGGGGGTGCTGACTCCGGAGGGGCTCCTTCAGCCCAAGCGTTATAATAAGCCAATCTTGCCTACTGCGGCATGCAGTCCGATACCCATAATAATAAAGCCAATATGGCCTGCCGCGTCGTGCAGCACAGACTGAGAGATGATATGAAATGAACGAACATGACTGAGTATGAAGTTACAATTTAAACAAATAATTCGACAGTAGAAATGACCTCAGCGGGACCAAATAATACCAACTTTTGCCTAAGCATGATTTCTATCATGAGTCACAACTCAGTTTCTCTAACACATAAAAAATACATGGAAAAATACAAGTTAATTGACTATACAGCTCTACGGAATCGACTGAGTCTCAATTTCTACGGTGCACCCCCACACGCCCATCACCTAGCATGTGCGCTACCTCAAAACAATTCATATAACACGTATAATTAGGGTTCATACCCTCAACTCCATGTTTAGAAGTGTTACTTACCTCAAACCATGCAATTGTTTATTTTAATAGGCCTTTGCCTCGCGAATTGGCCTCTGAATGCCTCGTATCTAGTCACAAATAATTTGATACAATCAACACGAGGTGTAGGAATCAATTCCATACAAAAATGCTAAATTTTCCGATAAAAATACAAAATACAACTCAAAAATCAACAATGGGGCCCACGTCTCGGAACCCGAGGAAACTCAAAAAATCCGACAACCCATTCAATTATGAGTCCAACCATATTGATTTCATTCAAATCTGACTCCGAATCGGTGTTCAAAGCTTGAAAATTCATTTTATGGAATTGTAGAAAATTCCTCCGATTTCTTTTGAAAAATTCAATAATCTAATACCGAAAATGAAGATTAATTCATGAAATATAATCACAAGGGAGTCAAGAACATTCACCCCAAGTTGCGGTGAAATTCGCCTCTGAAAATTGTCCAAACCGAGCTCGCCAACTCTGTTTATGCCAAAAATGGCGAAATCCCCCGTTTATAGGGATTAATGTTTGAGCGCCACAGGCGCACGGCGCTACCTGTGGCCCAGTTCCAGAATCTCAAAAATCCCGGTGCCAGGGCTAGCGCCCCACGCTACCCTGGGTGCTGGTGACGGGAAATCTTATTTATTTCGCCCGAAAATGAGCATAACTCTCTCATACGATGTCAGAATTCGACGATTCCTTTTGCTATGGCTCCGTAATTTCAATATGGATCTAATGTTGCAATCAAAACTGAATTTGGAGCTCATTTGCGTAATTTAATATCACTTGTTCTTGAAGAAACGACGTCGAAACGACGAATCGCACCTCAATCCAAACTTAATGAACTATAAATCTTTCAACTTCAAAATCTCGCGCAGAAACATATCAAATCAATCCGGAATGAGCTCAAATATTGCGTATAAGTCATAAATGACATAACGACTGTTGAAATTTCTGAAATCACGATCCGGACTCGATATCATAAAAGTCAACTTCCGGTCAAACTTCCGAACCTTCAATTTCTTACTTTCGCCATTTAAAGTCAAATTGACTACGGAGTTCAAAATAAATATCGAGACATACTCCTAAGTCCGAAATCACCATACAGAGCTATTGGAGCCATCCAAACTCCATTCTGGAGTCGCTTTCCAAAAGTCAAACTCTAATCAACCCTTTTCCTTTAAGATTCTAAACAAGGATTGTTCTTTCAATTTAATCCTGAATCATCCGAAAACCAAAACGGACAATTCACACAAGTCATAATACACATTACGAAGCTGTTCGAGACCTTAAGCCACCGAACAGGATGCTAATTCTCAAAATGATAAGTCGGGTCGTTACATTCTTCCCCACTTAAACATATGTTCGTCCTCGAACGTGCCAAGAGTTGTTCCTCAAACTTTAAATCACTATTCCACCTTACCACGCACATACCCGGGGGTGATACCACATCACCCTATGTTATATAGGCCTGAAAATACCATAATTGAAGATCATTACTTTAACCTTAGTCCGTAAAACTTAGATCCCAATTTCCAATATCTAAAATTTCTTACAAGACCTGAATCTCACATCTACACACTGTATAAGTATGAACAAGCAGAATCATAATCACTTTCTAAGCCGACATTCAATATTATCCTCCCGAATATACCATAATCAAACTTGATAGTACCCATTCTAGGTCCAATGACCTTATATTATTAAACACAACTATTCCACAAACATGCCGCACCAATATAACTCAAGCCACAACTGCGCAATCCGTGTACCCAAAAATGGGAAATGACTCAAAGAAGAGAACCATATTACAAGTTCAACAAGCACTACCACAACCACAATGCTATGAACTCATCATATATAGTAGAATCAAGACACACGAATCTAATAACGATAACCATCTCTCCTAGAGATCATATTAACATCAACTGCACGGAAAACTCACATGCTATAGCATCAATATATAGACCTGCAGGGACAACTCACGTGCCAATAATATCAGTATATGGATCCTCACAGACAACTCACGTGCCAATAACATAATCCGCCTGGCATGGTCATAGGCTTCCAGTATCATATTATACAGGAGAAATCAAATAAGTACACATGTATATGATAAATAAAATAAGATTCACATGCTCCTGGACTGGCATAAATAACACGCCATAGAGTAGGCATGTGCAAAGTGTGCTATCACAACTCAAGTCGGCAAATTAACGCAGAAATAGTAACTAACCAGTTTATTCAGAGAATTAGCCTCTTTGTAACCTCAAGTATAGCCCAGATAGTTCTCAAAAAAGGCACGAATATGAGAAACATTATAACTTTACGCTTAACAGTTAGCTCATATCATAGCCTAGCATTATTTCGAGTATGAATACTTGCCCCCATGCCGGCACATAGGCTCAAACCTCATATATATACACACTTGTAGCGCGTAGCTATCAAAAATAATTAACGCAACTAGTGCCTCCACTGAGTTTAAATAAAAAACTCACCTCAAACAGACCGCAACCCTGAAACAATATGCTTCTGAGAACTCCCAGTCTCCAAATTCATAGAACACATGAATCACCGTAACTGGTCCCAACTCCAGCACTCGAATGACTAACACATGTTTCATGCACGATCATCCCACAAGGAATACTTCCATAATTCTTCCGTGCCAGATAGCAATAATTGGAATATCAGTAGTCTACCAACCAGGTGAATACCGCTGTACCGATGAACATCCATACGTCAAAACACAATGCGCCTTCTGAAATGCGCACCCTTCTCAAGGATTATCAAGCAGTTATAACATTTATCTAAATATTTGAAACTGACCCTTCCGTCCAGAATTCATGACCTTCCCTTCAAGAATGAACTGCCACTTTGTACACGTAAATCTTAATGCCGCACAACACACCACATCTATCATGCCATCATGTGACAAGCACAAGAATCTCATTATCAACTCCGGGTCACCAGCAAATTACATACCCGGTCAGTTAGAATCCTTCTTCTTGCTTCCTTCCAGGAGGAAATCACAATACACAACATGTTCCCCAAACCGATAGAAAATATCCGGTTCAAATCATGGTAGAAACCATCAAGAACACTTTGAAATCCATTTGCACATAACCAAGCTATCATATATGAATTCCTCAAACTCGACCAAGCCACGCAGGTCACCAAACCCTAGAATATTGCCACCAAAATATCTGTAGAGCCTTACCACATCATAGGTACCCAAAGAACCGATCATACCATTACCATATTAGTCCAGCCTACTACCCGGTCGTCCTATTTTCTCCGAGTTTCTTCTGAATGACCCTCAAGTTGACACTTCTTCTTGTCAGAACTCCACGATCCTTACCCAAAGCTCACTGCAAGACATCCTAACATAAAACCACATCGCCCTAAGGCCCATAAGCCGTTGTATTCTTCTTAAGCACCCCCATAAATACCACAACCAAGACACCCTCTCTGAAAGACCTTATGTGAATTTAAAATTGTTCCTCTTTCCTTTCTTATACTAAAATGTAGAATCCATAGTCATACAGAAATACTGCAAGTCCCGACACCATCCAATGTAAATAACCGATTCTAGCGATATACAAATCTGAAAAATTCTTAATTCCTTACATATAAATCTTTAACTCTTTGGAACCTTCTTGAGAGTCATCCACTCTAAATCTTTAACTCAAATCTAAATCTCACCACCCAAGTGACCAAATGACTTGTGCTCCATTAGCACAACAACACCAAAAAAAGTAAATTTCACTTTAACGCAACCAATCAATTTCATACTCCATGCGCATTACATCCTTCATTTATAATAACTTAATTATTCCATGATTTTCATATACTCATAAAGTGCAATATAACCCATATCCAGGAATTTTCTATCTCGAGTCATCCTCGATCTCAACCTCTGCAGTCATAACTGATCCACAAGTATGTCTCAGATCAAAACAAAAATTTAACGTATAACCATGAAATCAAACCGTCAATAGCAGGCTCCCCCACTTGGATCAAAGCTATAGAACAAAACATTCAATAACTCACAATACACATATCGTATTACTACCATTATACTACAGTGAGATTTAACTAAATTCTTCACAAGCTCATGCAACGCAACACGTATAGTACCCCAATTCATCGGCTAAGCTCGCCTTCATTCTCTTGACGGTCAGGTCGAATTCCTTGACCATTTCAAATTCAAATCTCAACACATGTACCCCGCTGGTAGAAAAGAAACTTTCCACTCAACATTATAAGGAACGCACCTCCGTAGATTACTCCGCATGAGATAACCCACATGCTTAGCCTAAAATTGACATCTTGATATACCCCTTCTGCCGCAAAAATTACTATGCAATCACTTAATCTTCCTAAGTCCGAACTCATCAACAAGACATGAAAATTTAATTTGTTCTATAATTAAACAACGTTAAAGATCTTTCAATATACTCACAACTCAAGAGTATACGTCAAATCAAGACAGAAATTAAGTACCCAATAGCAAACTCTTGAGTCACAAGTAAACTTTATTCGTCACATTTAACCCATCTGAACACATCCCGCAGTCACATCATACTCATCATATAGCCATTCAATCGCTCATCGAGCTAGAAATTCCACTCATAGGGACACTACCAGACATATGAGTCCAAATGTACAAGTTACAACTGAAGCTACCGAGCCTAAGCTACGGTCTAAACCTGGCCTCAAGTCCTCCAGTCTCGCCCATCACCAAAACACAGAATACTCATCTTGAACCTCGTTCATGGAATTACAAGCCGGTGATGCACAGTTGATACCGAACGCTCACATGTGCACACTAAGGCGTGGAAGGAATTCAAAGAGTTATGTTTCAAGCTGAATCAATTCCTCACGATAAGGAAAAAAAGATGGAAAATTATCCTAAATGCCCTGTAGCCTCTCGAAGATAAGTATGGACGTCATCATACCGATCCGCAAGACTCTACTAGACACTTGCTCATGACTTGTAGAACCTATGAACCTAGAGCTCTGGTACCAACTTGTCACAACCCAAATTTCAACTAGTCGTGATGGCACCTAACCCAACTCGCTAGGTAAGCCAATTTACAAATATCTGATTCAAATAATATTTAACTGAATTGAATCTAATACACTCTCCAAGGGTTGGTAGTACAAATCATGAGCTTCTAAGATTAGAATTTACAAAACTGGTGTGAAATAAAAATACGTTATCTGTCTGAAAAATACATGAACAGATAAAAAAAATTCTAAAGCTACCATGAACAAGAGGCATCAATGATTGGAATACAGGTACATTTCAGCTCCAGGTCCCGCCATATGCAGCTACATTAGCATCAGAAATCTTCACGCAAGGTGCAGAAGTGTAGTATGAGTACAACCGACCCCATATACTCAACAAGTAACAAACCAAACCTTAGGTTGAAAAGAGTGACGAGTTGGGATATGGGTCAGAGTCCAATTCTAATAACTAGCAACAGTTCATAACAATATAGTTTAAAGCAGCAGAAGTAATAACTCAATAATAAAATGCTCAGCTCGTATAAAATTTCGAAAAATAAATATTTTCTTTTCAATATAACCGTAAAACTCAAAGCCTTTGCGGAAAGTCACCGAAAATATGAGTAAGTCTGAAATTTGTGATTTTTCTCAAAACTTTAACGACAGATAAGAAATTTAATTATCATATGGCATGAGGAAAAATATTTCTCTATGCCTACATATCAAGTATGCATGTCTAGTGGAATGCAACACAGTGATGACTTATGTACTCACACTCTCAGAGTACTCAATCTCACTGTAACGTATTTCCACTCGTCATGCTCAATATTCAGCACATTCAATCACTCGGCCCTGTACAGGGCAGATCCAACTCAAATATCAATGACAACTGCACACAGTCACTCAGTACTGTATATGGCCAATCCAGCCCAGGGAGGATCCATCCCAAATATATATACATAATAACTGACATTCAGTCACTCAGTACTGTACAGGGCCAATCCAGCCTAGGGAACTCTATCCCAAATATAAATAAATAAATAAATAAATAAATAAATAAATAAATAAATAAATAAATAAGGCAACTCCATGCCCTGGGAAGTCCATCCCAAACATAAATAAATAAGGAAACTCCATACCCTGGGAAATCCATCCAAAATATAATGTCATCTGCGCTCACTTTGAGAGGTGCAGACTCCGGAGGGGCTCCTTCAGCCCAAGCGCTATAATAAGCCAATCTGCCCTACTGTGGCATGCAGTCGGATCCCATAATAATAAAGCCTATAAGGCCTGCTGCGGCGTACAACTCGATCCCATAAATATCCTCACAATCAGGACCTCGGCCTTACTCAGTCACCAATCTCTCCAGTCTCTCGGGCTCACAATGTCATGAAACTAGCCCAAAATGATGATATGATGAATCAATAAATAGCAATATAGACTGAGAGATGATATGAAATGAATGAACATGACTGAGTATGAAGTTACAATTTAAACAAATAATTCGACAGCAGAAATGACCTTAGTGGGTCCCAATAATACCAATTTGCCTAAGCATGATTTCTAACATGAGTTATAGCTCAATTTCTCTAACACATGAAAAACACATGGAAAAATACAAGTTAATTGAGTATACAGCTCTACAGAATCGACTGAGTCTCAATTTTTATGGTGCACACTCACACACCCGTCACCTAGCATGTGTGTCACCTCCAAACAATTCATATTAACACGTATAATCAGGATTCATGCCCTCAGCTCCATGTTTAGAAGTGTTACCTCAAACCGTGCAATTCTTGATTTCAATTGGCCTTTGCCTCGCGAATTGGCCTCCGAATGCCTCATATCTACTCACAAATAATTTGATACAATCAATACGAGGTGTAGGAATCAATTCCATATGAAAATGCTAAATTTTCCAATAAAAATACGAAATTCAACTCAAAAATCAATAGTGAGGCCCACGTCTCGGAACCCTATCAAACTCACAAAATCAACAATTCATTCAATTACGAGTCCAGTCATACTAATTTTATTAAAATCCGACTCCGAATCAGTGTTCAAAGCTCGAAAATTCATTTTATGGAATTTTTCTGATTTCTCTTGAAAAAACAATAATCTAACGTCAAAAACAAAGATTAATTCATGAAATATAATTGCAGGGGAGTAAAGAACACTTACCCGAAGTTGTGTGGTGAAATTTGCCTCTGAAAATCGCCCAAACCGAGCTCCCCAACTTTGTTTATGTCAAAAATGGCGAAATTCCCCGTTTATAGGGGTTAATGTTTGAGCGCAATACATGTGGCCCAGTTTCCAGAACCTCTAAAATCTCAATGGCAGGTCTAGTGCCCCACGCTACCCTAGGCGCTGGTGAGGGAAAATCTTTTCTATTTCGCCTAGAAATTGGCATAACTCTCTCATACGATGTCCGAATTTCGTCGATTCTTTTTGCTATGGCTCCGTAATTTCAATACAGATCTAATTCTACAATAAAAACTGAATTTGGAGCTCATTTTCTTAATGTGATACCACTTATGCTTGAAGAAACGACGTCAAAACGACGAATCGCACCTCAATCCAAATTTAATGTACTTTAAATCTTTCAACTTCCAAATCTCGCGCCGAAACATATCAAATCAATCCAGAATGAGTTCAAATTTTGCGTACAATTCATAAATGGTATAACGAAGCTATTGAAATTTCTAGAATCACAATCCGGACTCGATATCATAAAAGTCAACTTCCGGTCAAACTTCCGAACCTTCAATTTCTTACTTTCGCCATTTCAAATCAAATTAAACTACGAACTTCAAAATAAATATCTAGACACACTCCTAAGTCCGAAATCACCATACGAAGCTATTGGAACCATCAGAACTCCATCTCGGAATTGTTTGCACAAAAGTCAAACTCCAGTCAACCCTTTCCTTTAAGCTTCTAAACAAGGATTGTTCTTTCAATTTAATCCTGAATCATCTGAAAATCAAAGCCGACAATTCACACAAGTCATAATACACATTAAACAGCTGCTCGAGATCTTAAGTCACCGAACAGGACACTAATTCTCAAAACGACAATTCGAGTCGTTACGTCCAGTCTGCACATTAAACAAAAAATCCTACAGTTCGATAAGAGCTAAAGTGGCAATCTCCAACTAACTTATATGATAAACCAAAACAAGACAGGAGCTCTTCAAATTTCAATGCAGGACGTGCAATTAATGTGAAGTCGCTATGAAAATATATTACCATCAATATCTCCATAAGCTGATTCAAACCTTTGTTAAGTCATTAGATTTTTAAAAAAGATATCAAACTTTTACTACGGATACCGTTATTGATAATACCTTTTAATTATAAAACTTTGCAATATGTTAAACTCTAACCTTCATTGATATTGACACATGAAATTAATTTTTGAGAAAGAATTCGTATCATACGAAAAATAAATTACCTTAAGAAAAAGGTACTTTTATTCCCTGCGGCAATGGTTGTTTAAACCTGAAATAAGAAAACAGAACCAAAGAATTATTAGACGAATATATAACTGTACCGTTGTGCAAAAGTACTACACCAAATAAATATTGTAGAATAAATTAGAAAGGTGAAAAACACCACTATGGTCAAATATATGAATGCAAACCCTTGTACACATATTCTAAAGGATTAAAGTAAATCCTAAACCTAAACAAAGAAGAAACACAACGTAAGAGACACACTGTAAGCATATGTAACATTGATAATAAAAGAATTCTAAACCTAAAAGAAAGCCATGAGTAAAGAATCTAAACAAAGAAAACCGTAAAGAATGCGGATGTAAACGATCCTAATTCTAGACCAAGAAAACCCTAAATAATGGTAATACACGATAATTTTGGTTCTTTCCCAAAATCAAAAGAAAATTATTAGTGATTGCAATTACTATTATATCCAACGTAAAATTCAGTTATTAAGGGTAAAAAGGTGAACGGCATTTCGATAAGGGGTTCGTTCTTTTAATAAAACTTTTATAAAATTCATTAAAATTCTGTTCTATTATAAAAGTAATAAAGGAAAAATATACAACTTCTTAATAAAATCTTTTCCTTATAGATTGATACTATAAATATACATGACGAAGATTCCCAAGTCTTTTCCGCATAATGAATTAGTTTGCTTTTAAAATTAGTAAATATAAACGTGTAATTCATCTATTTTTCCTCTGAGAGAGAACCCAATCCACAAAAAGTATGAAGCACCAGCTTTTAAGATGAGCAGAAGAAGAAAATATTACAGACTACAAAAGATAATATAAACATTATTTTGTAGCTCACCTTAGTTTCTAGGGCATAATTCAGGGCGGACAACCACATTCTTCACATCGACCATTGCAAGGCATACAACCAGCACAACATATCTACCAGTGGCGACAAAAAATTATTTATAAGAAATGGTAGCACCATCAGGATACTAATAGAACATAGTATACACGACTAAGGAAAGAGAAGGCATATCCATATTTGACATAGCAACCTCCAACTTGTTGGCCCCTGTAAAAATTTATATTTTCTTGTGTTGAAAGATGGAACCACTAACTGCCAAATTACATTTCACAACATTTACTTGTGAATTTAACAAAAATAAGTTGACAGATATATACGTTCTCAAAGAACATCTTATACGTTGTACTTATTTTTACAATTTGATCCATTAACATTTGAGTATGAGGCTTCTCACTTTGTAATAATTATTGATATATAATTTAACAATTGAATATAAAATAGTGAAAGTCTAAAATAATATTATTGATTTCACATAAGTGTTAGCTTCAGAATGCAAAATTTTCTCTTAATGTTATGCAGACAACTTTTATCTATAGTACAATGCTTATTATGTACATTTAAACAATGCATCTTCTTGGAAACTTGTTCGGAATATGCAAATCTTGCCGTTTGATAATTCATGAATGATTGTTTGCATAATTTAACTTAAATCCCATCACCCAATACAATCATTTCAAATTTTCTCTACAATATGACCTTCAAAATAGCATCACAATTCGAGAAGAAAGAAGAATTACCGAATATAATAATGAGTTAAAACTAATGAATTACTAAAATCAAAGTATGAAGAGTTTTTATATAATGAAAGAGGTAAATTATTCTAACATCTAGAAATTAAGCAAATACAAAATTAGTTCATGAATTTAATTGCTGAAGAATGAAATCGAAAGATTACCAAAGATATAAAAATTTCCTGCCCCAATCATCAGCGAGAAATCTGAAAGAAACACAGACAATTATCTCGACTCAAATGCAAAATTAATTCACGAATTAAATTGTTGAAAAAAATCATAATTAAATTGTTTAAAATAATATTGAAAGTTACCCCAGGTAGGAAGATCTTCTTCCAACCATTAGCAAGAAACTTGAAGCTGGCGAAAGCACTGACCGTAATTTAAATTTCTACTGAAATAAACTTTGTAGTATTAGCATTAAAAGACCTAAAAACTTCTAAAACCTGGATCCAACAATCAAACATTAAGTGAGAAAAAGAAG
Source organism: Nicotiana obtusifolia (assembly GCA_002018475.1). Classification (NCBI taxonomy): domain Eukaryota; kingdom Viridiplantae; phylum Streptophyta; class Magnoliopsida; order Solanales; family Solanaceae; genus Nicotiana; species Nicotiana obtusifolia. The sequence goes on along the minus strand of MCJB01007869.1, from coordinate 93,977 downwards.
AAGAAAGCACAAGTGTCATGCAATACCAAATTCAAAATATAAAAGAGAAATCAAAAACCAAATTATCACGAAGTAATAAAAGGGATTTAAAGAATATTGGTTAGATATTGAGCTACTTTTGGCAACCATCTTTCTGTCAAGACTGCCTTCAAATAGGGCATCGTACAGGCAATTGCAATGCCCAAGCAGAAAAGAGACAAAAAAATTGGCCCTGCTCCTAAAGGTCAGGCAGGGACTAAGAAGCAACAAGGAGAGCAGCACAAGAGGGGGAGAAAACAAGTTACTCAGTGGGTAGTAAAGCCAATTGCAGCTAAAGAAACTCAAGGGCAAGAAGCAAGAGCTGAACCTAATACTAACAAGGTGATTGCAACAGAAGTGGCAAGGCAAGAAGAGAACTCTGAAGTGACAGTGCAAACTAAAAATGCTGAGTTCCAGTTTGCCAAAACAAAAGGGAAACAGGTGCAAAGCCCCAAGGTGAGAAAATCACTAAGAGATGGCTTAGTTTGTCTGATGCAACTATGGAAGCTATGATGCACCAAAACAGATTTAGTGCTCTGAAAATTCAAGAAAGGGAAGATGCCAGCCAGGCATGTAAAGAGGGAAGAGTACCCCTTGCTCAAAATCCATGATCATTAGTTCATGGAATATTAGAGGGCTTAACAAGCCCTACAAGCAGAAAGAACTCAAGGCCTTTCTGCTTCAACATAAAATAACAGTTCTAGGGTTCCTTGAGACAAAAGTTAAAGCCTGGAATGCAGTAAAGCTAGAAACAAAATTGGGAATGATTGGAAATTATTTGCTAACTACTCACAGGTTCCATATGGAAGAATTTGGATATTTTAGAAAACTCAGCAGGTAGATGTCAAAATAGTACTTGCAGGGTCTCAGTTGGTGCACTGTGAGGAGTTCAGATTTTACCTGCTGCTTGACCTTTGTGTATGGGTACAACACAATAGCGGGAAGAAAGGAAATATGGGCATAGATGAGGCAAATCCATAGTACTATGGTGGACGCTTGGCTTGTATTAGGAGATTTTAACACCATGATCTCAGTTACCTATAGAATCAATGGTAATCCTATTAGTCTGACTGAGATGGAAGATTTCTAAAAATTTATTGCTGAAACTGGGCTGAGCCAGTTGAATAGGAAAGGCTGCCAATGGTCATGGTGCAACAAAAGGGATACTGCAGATAGAATTTACAGCGACGTAGATTGGGCCTTTGGAAACCCTCACCAGTTCATGAAATATAGCAGTATAGAGGCAGTGTATGAAAGGGTATCTGATCATTCTCCTATAATATTGTGTACTGAGGGTATCAGGAATTGTTTACCTAAACCTTTTAGGTTACTGAATGTGCTCCTACAGGATGAAGTATTCAACCAAATGGTCCAAGAGGTGTGGAATCAACCTATTCCTGGATATGTTATGTATTCAGTTTGGAAGAAACTGCAGAATCTAGGAGGTAGAGCAAAAGGCCTCAACAGAACTTTCAACTCTGTGGACAAAAGGGTAGACAACCTCAAGGGGAAGCTACAGAGGATACAAAATAAAATTGGAGCCGACCTCTTCAACAATTAATTGATATTGGAGGAGAAGGAGATATTAATGCAAATAGAGAAATGGGAAGGCATCCAAGAAAAGGTGTATAGACAGAAATCAAGGGCAACCTGGATGATTGAATAATCATCTTTTGTGGGGCGTAATGGGAAAAGTAAAGTGGAGAGCGGAGAGCACGAGGGAGGCGATTAGAGAGAGAAAACACAACTAGAGAGAGAAAGCTCTCATGAGCAGCGATGGCGACGCCGGCCGGTAATACGCTGGCTGGCGACCCCTCCCCCTCCACCTCCCAACCTCCCGCTGCATCTTCCACCTACCCAAAACTACTCGACTATAGCCAACTTCTCAAACCATCAACCCTGAACTCGAACTCGACTGTAAACCCTAGATCGACAGTGACAATTGAACCTATTCCATTCAAGAAAGCCACTTTCCTACAAGGACAACCTTTCGTCAAATTTACAGAAACAGAGGTTGAACGAATGAATCAAATTGAAGGCCTTCAATATGCAGTCATTGGTAAGTTTTCTTATGGTTGGCCTAACATTCAAGAACTTCGTCGACTAATCCCTACGCAGTCCGGGATTAAGGGCGACTGCAACATTGGATTACTAAGAGATAGGCATGTGCTAATTCGTCTGACATTGTGGCAAGATTTTCTCAATTTCACTTCGAAAGCAGTGTATTACCTGAAAGCAAGAGATGGATACGAATACCAGATGAGAATATTAATCTATGATTCTATGTTCAAGGAAGGAGAAGAAACCTCAAAAGCGATGGCTTGGATTTCATTTTCCAGCTTGATGCCAAACTTTTTTGTGAAGGAATGTTTATTCTCACTTGCATCAGCTATTGAAAAACCACTACACCTAGATATGGCAACTATAAATAAGACGAGACCTAACTGTGCTAGAGAAAAAGTACTGGTTGATCTTCTGGTGAAGCTACCAAAGAAAGTTAAAATGGATATAGAAAATGAGGCCACTGGTGTAGTGAGAACAAAGTGGATTATAATCCAATATGATTTTATTCCCAAGTACTGTAAGCAATGTAAGTTGCAGGGACATACATGCTAGAATACTGGAAATTGCACCCAGAATTGATAAAAGAAAATGCTATTGAGAAACCAAGAACAAAAGACGAAGGAAAAGAAGTAGCACCTCTATTGATCCTATCAAGTGATAAATTAGTTGGCAACACTGGATTACAATGGAAAGAGGTTAATCGAGCACAGAGCAAAGACAAACAGGTAGCAGATCAACCTAAAGAGAAACTGGAGATAATGTCAGCTAAATCAGAAACCCAGAAACTGCAGACAAAAATAACAAGTTTGCTGTTCTGGAAATAGAACAAAGCAAAACCAATGAGCACAACCAGGAGTTTGCAACTGAAAAAGCAGAAGAAGAGAAGAATGCACATGCCTCAATGGCAGCAAAGATAATTTCACCACCAGGCAGCAGCAATATCCAACAGTCTACAATGAAACAAATAGAATAGAGTGGAAGAAGAGACATAGTAGTAGCTGCAGCAGGCAATGAACCAACAGTCCAATGGGTTAACAAACAATTTGGAAACAATGTCACAAATAAACAACCATGTCAAGACACCCTTCCCCAATCAAGTAACTTTATGACAGCAGACAAAGATATGGATGAGGCTTAAAGAATTCAACTTAGTGAAGGCAAACTATGGAGTGAACAAGAAGAGGAAGGATCAGAGGAAGAACAAGTGCCAGTTGGTACAGGCAGTGATGAGGAGCCAACTGATGAAGAAGTGGAGCATGACCTACAAAGTGCAAATGGTAAATCAAGACAGCAGGACACAATAGAAGACACTCACACAGTGGAAGTAATGCTGCCCAACACATTTACACCTCTTAAGCCTATTGAAATGGATATACAAAATACTGGAGAGTATGAAGACAACAAGCAATCAGCAGATAGATTGATCAAGAATATAAAGCTCACTGAGATACAAAACACATCAACTGCTAAAGCTAAGCAACAGATCAAAATTGGAATAACTGACTGCCCTCATGAGGTTAACATCAACAAAGGCCAGCTGATCCACAGTGCAATGAACACAGAACTGAATCAAGCAGGTCTCGAATTACAAGTGATAAGTATTAGAAGTGAAACTAAAGAGGGGGAGCAAACTGCTGAAATAAGAAATGATCTTGACGAGGAATCCACCACTCAAAACCTAATAAATATGGCAAGACAAGCAGATCTTTCACCAAAATTGCTGAATGCAGTGAAATCAGCTAAAAAAGGTAGGAGAAAACAGGGCAAAGACACTCAAAGTGTAGGGATAGGAGTCCAAACAAGAAGTATCTTATCCAAATCTCAATCCTAATAATGAATGGGATCATTTGAAATATAAGGTCAGTCAATACAATGAAAGCCTTTGAAAGGCTTATCAATATGCACAGACAGTACCACTTTCAATTCATTGGAATCATGGAGCCTAAGCAAAAAGCCAGGAAATTGGAAAGATATAGAATGAGGACTGGACTTCCACAATGTTTTGCCAATGTGTCAAACAAGATATGGGTTTTTATGGATGAGGACCATGAAGTAGACATAATATGTGATCTGGAGCAGTAGTTAACTTTGAAACTAACAGAGGTGGATTCACAAACATCTTTCTTTGTCACCTTTGTATATGCAAAATGTAATGCCAATGAAAGAATTGAACTGTGGGATAGCTTATACAATCTTGCCAGAAACATGACACTGTCGTGGCTGGTAGGAAGTGACTTTAATGTCATATGGGATGAGCAAGAGAAATTTGGAGGACTTCCAGCAACACTAAAGGAGATTGAAGACTTCAGACACTGCATTAACACTTGCAACCTTTCTGAACTAAGCTTTAAAGGAAACATATACACATGATGGAATGGGAGAGCAGAAGAAGACTGCATATTCAAAAGACTGGACAGATGTCTAGCCAACTTCTCAATTCAACAATGGCTACCATAACTGGAAGTCACTCACTTACCAAAAATAGGTTCAGATCATTGCCCACTGCTACTGACTTGCAACACAAATGCTACATCAACAAAGAAAGCCTTCAGATTTCTAAACTTCTGGATAAAGCACCACAACTTCAAAGCAGTGGTAAGAGAGCATTGGAAAGTAGAGTTCACCGGGAATCCTTTCATAATATTCAATCATAAGCTGAAGAAATTGAAAAAAACATTATCAACATGGAGCAGAACAACATATGGAGACATCTTCTAAAAGATAGCAAGTCTAGAGGAAGTAGTCAAAGTACATAAAGCCCAATTTGAGCTCCATCCTACTGCTCAAAACAGAATAAGACTACAACAGGTGCAGGCTGAACTGATCAAGTACTTAGCTTTAGAAGAAGAATTCTGGAAGCAGAAATCAGGCATGACTTGGTTTAAAGATAGTGATAGAAATAAAAAATTCTTTCATGCACAAGTGAATGGCAGAAGAAAAAGGCTACAAATAGGCACATGGCTAGAAGACTATGCTGAAATAACAGATGAAGCAGTCAAGTTTTTCAAAGCACAGTTTCATGAAGACAACCCCCTCCCCCC
>MCJB01007869.1:14108-83527 GCA_002018475.1 Nicotiana obtusifolia | reverse complement strand
AATCTGGATATTAGCAGGGGATTCCAACACAAAATTTTTCTACGCACAGATGAAAGCAAGACAGGATAGAAATAGAGTGTCTACCATATGTAATGAACATGGACAAAAACTGACTGACCCTTTCTTAGTAGAAGAAAAGTTCATAACCTTCTTCAAAAACTTGATAGGGACAAACTGAACTACCTTGCCTTGATGTTACAATAGCCAGAAGTGGAACATGCTTGAACAAAGAACAACGGCATGTACTCTAAGGATGTATCAGAGGAAGAAATCAAGCAGGGACTTAAAGATATGCCAAATGACAAAACTCCTGGCATAGATAGTTTTCTAGCTAAGTTCTTCAAGACATATTAGGGGATTGTTGGAGAAGAGACTATACAGGCTGTGAAGGAATTCTTTGAGACAGGGAAGCTGCTAAAAAAATGTTAGGTGCATCATAAAAGTGGACATAAGGAAAGCATATGATTCAGTCAAATGGCCATTCCTACGTATGGTTCTACTGGAATATAGGATTCCTAGCAAAATGGTTCAGTGGATAATGGAATGTGTGACTACTGTGAGCTACTCTCTGCTGATCAATGGTGGTCTTACTAGTAGATTTCAAGCAAGGAAGGGACTGCGACAAGGGAATCCAATGTCCTCGTACCTGTTTGTTCTAGTAATGGAGTATCTGAATAGAACTCTTAAGACTCTTAAGGACATCCCTGACTTCAATTTCCATCCAAGATGTGAAAAGCTGAACTCACACATATCTGCTTTATAGATGATTTGATAATGTGTTACAGAGCTAACAAGATTTCCATTCAACTATTGCTTGATAAGTTTAACCATTTTTCGAAGGTATCTGGGCTCATGGCAAATGTGGACAAGAGTTCTATCTATATAGTTGGAGAGTCAGGGGTTTAAAGACATGATCATCTCAGATTATCAGTTCAAGCTGGAAGGTTTATCATTCAAATACTTGGGGGTACCCCTATCATAAAAAAAGCTGAAAATCTAGTAATATATGCCATTAGTTGAGAAGATAATCAACAAAATCAAGTGTTGGACATTTAAGTACCTCGCATACAGTGGAAGACTACAGCTGATAAAGAGTGTTATATTTAAAATGCAAACATATTGGGATAGGTATTTCTAATGCCAAAATGATCATTCAATTAGTGACTACTGCGTGTAGGATCTTCTTATGGACAGGCAGTCAGAACCCCTCAAAGAAGGCACTGATTACCTGGGACAGAATATGTATGCCTACTTCAGCTGGTGGATTAAATGTCATCAACTTCTTATGGCTCTTTGTAAATTAATGTGGGCTATACATACAAAGAAAGACGCCCTTTGGATAAAATGGATACACAACTTTTATATAAATAAGCAGGATTTCACTACAATGAACACCTCTAGGCAAGCATGCTGGCTCGTAAGGACAGTATTTGATACAAGTCAATGGTACCTAGGTATCGACCCTTTTGCCAACATCAACAAATATTGCAAGCAGGGGCAATTCAATATTAAGAAGACATACACATTGGCTATTCCTCAATACCCAAAGGTTCATTGGAAAGCTTTAATCCTGGGTTCAAATGCCATACCTAGACATAATTTCATTCTTTGACTGGCGCTCCACCAAAGGCTTACTACTATTGATAGGTTGGCATCTTGGGGTTTATATGTAGTAAGTGAATGTGTGCTTAGCAACAGTAGAAAAGTAGAAACAATGGTCCATCTTTTTTTTGAATGTCAGTATTTAATAACCATCTGGACTACGATGCATAAATAGATGGGAGAGATACATACAGTTGGAAATTGGGCAGAGGAAGTCGCATGGTTGACAAAAAGGAAAAAAAATGGCAGGCCTCGAAATAGCATATTGGCATTCTTATTTGCAGCTGTGGTTTATCATACACAAATATAGAGGAATATGTGCAGATTTCAGGGGCAAAGGACTGATACTAACAAGAGAATACGAGATATTATCCTTCAACTTCGTATCAGAGGACAACAGAAGGCTAAATGGAAAAAGATCTTAGAAGGATTAAATAGTTTTCCTCTATGAATAGTTGGCCCTCAATAGTATAAGTAATAGAGGGACTATTGAAATGCAGATAACAGTTTTGTTTTCTTATCTTGAGTCTAGCTCTATAGTCCACAGGAGCTAGAGGAGCTATAATTAATTATATTGATTGAATAAAATCTTTTGATATTTGACCAATAAAAAGAATATTGGTTGATTCAGCAATCATAAAAACATATCTTACTAATGATATTGACAAACTAAAAAGATCAGAAAAGAGAATCCAAGATAAGAGATTTCCAAGTTAGGCAATGATCAAACCATGAACAACGATTTCACCACAAATCAAAAGACCAGAAAATAGACTCTTAAAACAATGAGGTACAATAAATATAATAATGTTCAAGTGAAATACAAATACCAATATTAATTGCTGAATCCTAAACCATACTTTTTCCTTTAGAGCCTACAGCGATTTATTTAGGTCCAGGGACCATAAGCCAAAAAATAAAGAAAAGACACAATATAATTAACCATTTATTGGTAGAAGAATCCTAATATAAAGTGAATCCTAAAACCTAAATATAGAAAAATCGTGTCCAACAAAAAAGGGGGTTATAAACGGTAGTTTTGATACTTCTCAAAAAATACAATTACAATTTTATCCAACGTAAAATATAATTACGAAGTATAAAAAGGCAAATAATATTTCGATTGGGACTTCGTACTTTTAATATAGTACTCGTCTTAGGGTAACTTTATTAAAACAATTAGGTAACTATATTAAATAATTTATTTGAGTTATTGAAAAGAATTAGCAAAAAAAGATCTAAGTTCCTAAAAAATATGAACATTGATCCAATTTAGCTAGTTCAATAAATAAAGAAATTCTTTCTCACATATACATTGTTGTTATTTCTTGAGACATATGCGAATACCTTATGAAAATTATTGTTATTTTTATTATCTAATACAGAAAACAAATACTAACAAGTTAAAACTCTAACATAATGAATCTTGCTCTATGTTTTTATTTCTTTCACCGTCAATTTTCTTCTGTGGAAATAAACTTATGTACCTTAAAGTTTTATCAATTTAAAAAATAATTTTACTTATATGATATGTTGAAAAAGAATTAAATTGAATTATTTTGCTAATTATTTCCTTCTTTTTAGTTTATGTGAATCTTTTTGCTTTTCAGGAATTAATTTTACTAATCTTTGAAGTTAAATTAGATTAGATTAACTGGATATTTTAAAGTTAAATTTAAATATTCAAAAACTAAATGAGAAATACTATAAGTTGCAATTCTTCTTGTGTCAATATGATAAAAATATTTTAAAATTTGGTCAAAATTTATATAGTTTGAATCTCGAAAAATTAAAAAGTTTACATAAATTGAATTGAGGGAGTAATTAATTCAAAGACTTAATTATTTGTTCTCAATACTTAAAAATAATAATTTTATATTCTCTGCATTGGAAACTTGTACTTTTTTAATAATATCAAAAATATGGATAATTTTTTAACTCCTTCCTACTCGGGTAATATTTTTCTCTTTTATTTTGTTGTATAATATTTGAAATCTACATTCACTAATTTAAAAAATACTTAATTAAGTATAAACCTCTCACTTTTAATAGACTTAATATACAGAAGCTTTCCCTTTAGAATTTTAAGTACATCGCAAGCAAATGTAATGGAAAAGAAACATATACTCCTATTTTTCCAAAAAAATATTTTTTTAAATGTCCTAAATATTAAAATTTTCTATGCAATTCAATAAGGAAAAGATTTAATAACTAAGATTTTAATTGATTTCAAAGTTCTAAATATAAGAAAAAATGACTAAATTACAATTTTGTCTAATGTAAAATCTATTTTTAAAGGATAAAAAAAACGAACGACATTTCGCTAAGGGGCTTTGTGCTTTTAATATAATACTAGTTTTAGTGTACGTGTGTTGCACGTGTGTGCCGTGTCAATTAATAATTATATTTATATGTAAAATGAACAAATTATTCAAAAATATCAACTTATATCAAAATAACTTAATATTTGCTTAAGGAAATAATTTGTAAAATATGATTAAGATTTTAATTGATTTTAATTTTTTTTATTTATTAAGACTTTTGACATGGTTCAAATAATACATATTCCATAAATAAAACTGATTTTAAAATTCTAAGTAAGTAAATATTATGAACATTAACACATGAAATAATTTTATTTGTTGAAAAAATTTAATAAAATATAATTTAAACAGCCAAGAAAATATTTTCGTACGAAAAGGAAAATAAAGGATTAAAATTGATGTTGCACGATAAAAATTTTTTAGTATGATATAGACACAAAAAATTTACACGAAAATCATACAATATTTTGTCCTTGGTTGAAAAGAAAATTACCTTTTACTTTTTATATTTTCTTCTTTGTAAATAATATATTTTATTCTTATTTAGTTGATTTCGAACTCCTAAATATTAAGTAATAATTAAAATTTTACTTGATTTTAAAATTTGAAATATTAGGAAAGCAACTTTTTAGAAGTGTATATAACTATTAGCACGAAGGATGTCTAGAAGTTTGAAATAACCAACAATCAATAATTTCCTAAAAGTTTGTATCTTTGTTATCACAAAGAACTGCAATGAATGTCAATTTTCAGGAATACTGCTTAACGCCTTAACCCAATGCATAGTAGTCAAAACAGCTAATCTGGTCCTCTGCACCCTATGCACAGTAGTCAAAATCATCGTTGATTCGGATACAACTTTTGAATTTTTAATGTCTATTCAATGTGAAATTGTTAGTATGTCTTCGAGTTTCATCTTTCTAAGACAAAACTTAAATTATCTATATCATGCATAGACAATATAATTCGTCTTGCATTCTTACTCAAGTTTTCATATATATTGACCAAAAATCGATAATGACTAATTTTTGAATTCATATATTTTCTTATCATACAGAACTCAATGAACATTGAAAAGCTCAAAATTTTAAAAAGAAGGTATTTAGACATATATAAGGATTAAAAATAAACAAAGTTTAATTAACATGTTATGATGAATGATAAAATAGATCCATGTAAATAAAAATTTGTTATGTAAAAGTAAAAACGAATCATATCAAACTCTCAAATGACTGACAATTGCTAAAAGCGTAATTTAATTGGCAACGGTTGAAAAGTTAAAACTAATACTCCTTAAAATTATATAGAAAAAGAAAAGGAGCTCTACTAATTAATGAGTTCGATAATTTTGGTCAAGTTGATAGGAGTTATTTTTGCATTATAACTATTTATAAAAATTTAGTTATTAATTTCAAAAGGACAAATAAGAAAGTGGTTGTAATACTTTATGAATCCTAACGAATCAACAAGTAATTTATTATTTCAAATAGGATGGAATTATTAAGTAAAATTTAGGTTGACTTTAAAGTCTTAAATATTAAGAAATATTAGGAGTTCCTATATAATTTAAATAAGGAAAGAAAATTTTAGTTGATTTCAGAGTCCTAACAATTAGGAAATTATTTAATTATGATTTTGCCCAATGTAAAATCAATTTTTAAAGGGTAAAAAAGACGAATAACGTTTCGCTAAGGGCCTTCATCGCGCGTTGCGCGTGTGCCTCATCTCAATATTAGACTTGTGTTTAAGTTATAAAATAAAATTAAAAAAGAAAAAGAAAAAGAAAAGAAAATTGTGTTCTAAATGATTAATTATTGGTCTTATTTAGTTATTCAACAAAGGAAGAAACTTTATCTCATAAAAGCACTAAATCATCTCAATCAATATATAACTTAAAGTTGATTCCAGTTTTATAATTCAATTCCTTAAGTTCACAAGTTGTCATATTTCTTTTAAGTTTCAGCAAGAACACATAAGTTTTGAAGATATAACGTTTTTATAGTAAAGCTCTTTTTAAAGAATTTTGATTCCGTAAAATATTTAATATCCCAACAAAAAATTACGTTTTATCCTCTATATGATATTTTTTCGGCAATAGTCTTGGATTATGCATGAACTTGAAGTAGCAAAATTATTGGCCACATAACTATCCGAAATAAGCGAAGGATTTTATTCGCATTCCGTTACAAAATCAGAGTACGTGGAGAATTTGCATTCCATTATCCTATTAAATTTGAATGATAAAGATTTTAGAAATAAATTATAGGTATTTCATATAATTCAAACAAAGAAAGAATTTAGAGTATTAAATATTATTATTTCTCACTTAGTTCAAATAATAAAAAAAAATTATAACTAAAACTTTAGTTAATTACAAAATCTTATAATTTTAAAATAATTTAATACAGTTTTGTCCAATTTAAGATCTATTAAAAGTTGTTAAGACGGAGAAAAAAGATCCAATGAGAGCATCAAAAAATAGTAGAAGAAATAACTTGACAAATGATTGAAGCATACACTCTAATGCAAAAAGGCGACTATGCAATCAAGATTCACAATCAAAAACATCAAAATAAAGATGTATGGGTTGAATACGTACATGCAAAATTCAACTACTACTATGTGAAAGCAAAACTCAACTACTAATACAAATACATGAATGCAAAATTCAACTATTAATATAAAAAAATTTACTCAAAGAATGAGAACCGGAAACCCTTAATTTTATAGTTGCTGCTTCAACAAGGCAAAGTTTTATAATGATGAAAAGGTGTAATTATGACTTCTTTTATAGAAGTACTTGTGTATATAATTGTTTACAAATTTATTCAAAAAACTCTAATAAAAAAAAGTTCACAAAAGCTCGTCTTCACCTAATATATATTATAAAAAAATTAGTGTCGAGCATTTATACCAAAACTTTCCTAGTAAGTGTATGCGAATTAGTTAAAATTTTGTTTACTAAAAAACTTTTCAAGTGTGAAAATTTTAATACTTCTAAATTTGAATATAGTTAAAAGTATCGAAAGTTTCATAGTGTATGTGAATTAGCGAAAATTTTATTAACAAAAAGAAACTGAAACCTTCCTATTGTGTGCTATTATTAACTAAAAAAAGACCCTCCTAAATTTAAAAGGAAAATTTTAATAATACTCCTAAATATTAATGGAGTTGGACGGAAACATTCGTATTATGTAGTGAACTATAATTTTTCCTACCATGTGTGCTTGAAATTCTAGAACCAAAAAGAATTGAAGATCAATATTATAAATATTAAAGGAGTAATTAAATGGCGATTCCTATATAGTAGGAAATTAATTAAATGACGATTCTTAAATAGTAGGGAATTATTTAAATGAGTATTCTTATATATTAATAGTACATGACTATTTTGTCAAGTGTGAATTCTATTTTAAAAGGATATAAAAGACGAACGAAATTTTGCTAAGGGTCTAATATAATATAGATAGATAGATTACTATAACTTTTTTTTTCTCCAAAACCTAACTCTTTAATTAATCTTACTAAGATCTGGTCGTGCTTACCCCTTTAGATAGGCACTATGCTCTTACTCAACATATCCAATCCATAGGCTTGTAATGCCCCGGGGTCGTTTGGTTGGTGGAATAAGGGATAATAATCTCGGGATTATGTCACGATTCAAAATTCACTAATAGTCGTGATGGCGCCTAACACTGCCGTCAGGCAAGCCAACAGTGATTAGTCAATTTAATTACTCATTCTAGCGCCTTAAAATTATAATTTTTATTAATAAAATAATGTGAAATAGAATTTACACGAACTACAATAGTGAATAATCTGTAGGAACCTCCAAAATCCGGTGTCATAAGTGCATGAGCATCAACTAAGAAAAATAATAAAATACAATATCTGTCTGGAATACAAGTTAGATAGAAAAATATAAATAACTATTATGGAGACTCTGCAGACTGCGGTCGGAGCGTGAAATGCAGCTCACGGTAAAGTCCCCACAATGGCCGCGCCTCTGCGCCCAAAAGACCACCAGACATATAATTACCTGCACAAAAAGTGCAGCAAGTGTAGTATGAGTACGTAAATCAAGGCGTACCCAGTAAGTATCTAGCCTAACCCTAGAGAAATAGTGATGGGTGGTCAACATCAACACTTACTAGTGGTCCAATATGATAGATACAGTAGAAGTAAAAGGGAGTCACAATAGATAAACGAAATAACAAGTGTAAATACGTGGTACAGTCCTCCTCTCAGCAATGACTCAAACTCTCAACTAGTAACTACCTCCTCAATCGGAGAGTGTGTGTGTGTGTGTGTATATAATGGACCTTACCAGATAAGTCGTCACAGTTTAATTAGGAACAAGCTCACAAATATGTTGGCTTCTTGCCGATTATTAAGCACGATTTCATAAGCGTAATTTATAGGATGCCGAGGTGTACGGTCCGATCCCGTCAAAATATGTGCACTGCCGAGGGTCGAACGGCACGAGCCATAGATACATCTATTAAATTGCCGAGGCGAACGGCCCACTCCTATGAGAGTGTGATACATAATCCTGCAGAAGCGAACGGCCCGATCCTAACATAATGTGCGCACTGCCGAGGGTCGAACGACACGAACCATAAATGCATCTATTATACTGCTGAGGCGAACGGCCTGATCCCATTAGAATAAGATGTTTTAATGGGTCACTGACCCACTCACGAATAGACGTGTGGGTTATAAATTTTAAGGAAAACCTTTCAATAAAAACGCATAACGCGGGAGAAATTCGTAAGGGGAGTACAATTATTTCGCGACTAATCATGAAGTTTGTCGAATCTCTATCATATCGAGTCTATCACTCTACAAAAGTCTCGTCTCAAGTCGCAACGTAAAATAAAGGAATTAAATAGGCAGGAGACAACTCAAGTAATACAGCTATAGCATGGTGTGAGTCTAAGTCTACTCGAACATAACATGAATCTAGCTACACACGGGCTCTCATCACCTTGTGCGTACATAGCCCCTGCAATAAGTAACACATAACAATTACATCACCTACCGGTAGTTTCCCCCTCGCAGGGTTAGACAGGAGACTTACCCCGCTCCGAAGTTCCAAAACTGGCTCCAAAGCGTCTCTAATACCTCAAATCAAAGCCCGTCGATCCAAAATTATTGAAACAACGTGCAAACTAGTCAAAATACATTCTAATATCCATAATTAATCATTTTAAACAATTTTTCAACTCCGCTCGAAAAATCTATAAAAATCAACCATCAGGCCCACGTGCCAAGATTCCGAAAATTTTGAAAATAAACTTTACCCATAGCCTCACGAACTTGAATATATAGTTTATTCTCAATTCCACGTTCAATTTCGTGGTCAAAACCCAAAAATATTAATTTTTAGGTTTTCTATCAAAAACCTCACAATTTTTACTAATTTCCATGTTTAAATTCTTATATAAACCATGTATTTAACTTGCAATAGGTGGAATCACTTACCATGTATTGCTTGATAAAAATCTCCCCTTGAAGCTCTCCAAAATCGCCCCAACCAAGTGAAATGAGAGAAGATGGGCTAAATCCCATTTTTAAAAAAAACCTTCGGCCCAGACGATTTTTCACATCTGCGGTTCACTAGCCGCTTCTGCTGCACCGCTTCTGCGGCACCTCTTCTGCTATCTACCATTCGCTTCTACGGAGTTCACTCTTGCCAACCAACCGCTTCTGCAACCCCGATTCTGGGGGTGCGCATCTATGCGAAAGTGTCTGCTTCTGCGGACCAGCCTCCCCACTCATTCCCGCTTCTACGCCAAATGCACCGCATCTGCGGACACGCAGGTGCGGAAAGGACCTCGCACCTGTGACCTCTACGTTCTTCCTACTTGACCGCTTCTACGATCTCCTTCTCGCTTTTGCGGGCTCGCATTTGTGGTGCCCACTCCGCAGGTGCGATTACACCAACTGCTGCCAACTTCAGCAAATTCTTTAAGTTCAAAACTTGATCCGTTAACCATCCGAAATCCACCTGAGGCCTCCGGGACCTCAACCAAATATACCGACACGTCCTATAACACAATACGAACTTAGTACAACCCTTAAATTACCTCAAACAACATCAAAAACATGAATCACACATAGATTCAAGCCTAATGAACTTTGAAACTTCCAATTTCTACAACTGATGCCGAAACCTATCAAATCATATCTGATTGACCCCAAATTTTGCACACAAGTCATAAATGACACCATGGACCTACTCCATCTTCTGGAATCATAATCCGACCCCGATATCAAAAAGTCCACTCCCGATCAAACTTCCCCAAAAATTCAACTTTTCGCCATTTCAGGCCTAATTCCACTATAGACCTGTAAATCACAATCTGGACACGCTCCTAAGACCACAATCATCATACGGAACTATTCCAAGGCTCGGAATCTCAAACGGACATCGATAATATCAAAATCCACTTCATCTCCAACTTAGGGAATTCTTAAACCTTCAAAATGCCAACCTTCCATAATAAGTGCCAAAATATTCCCGGCCACCCGATACTCGACCCAAACATACGCCAAAGTCCGAATTCATCGTACGAACGTATTGGAACCTTCAAATCTTGATTCCTAGGTCGTTTACTCAAAAGTCACACCTTAGCCAATTCTTCCTACTTAAAACTTTCGAAAGTAGAATTTTCTTTCCAACCCAATCCCGAACTTCCCGAAATTCAATTTCGACCACATGTGCAAGTCATAATACCTGAAGTGAAGCTACTCAAGGCCTCAAACCGCTGAACGACGCGCTAGAGCTCAAAACGACTGATCGGGTCATTACATTCTCCCCTACTTAAATATACATTCGTCCTCGAATGTGCTAAGGACTACTCCGGAGTTGTCCAAATTTACTGTTTAGCACATGTGCACCTAACCGTGCCATCACAACTCAATTGGGCATATTAGCTCAAGCCGGGCTAAAAGTCTTCCCTTTAGCCTTAGCTAACAAGCTTTAGAACCAAGTTCCAACTTTCGAATTTCTTTACCAGACCCAATTCTAACACACGAACACTGTACCAATCACCACGCACTGTACCACAACATAATTGTACACCTAGACCGAAATCACACCATGTACCACATAAGTCGGTTGCCCATAATAACATCCTCTGACTATAATAGCTGAAATTTCACGAATCTGATGCCAGCAATACAACTCATGACGTATATAAATCTTGTTCCAACTCTCGCAATACTGCCATGACGAAAGAGACGTGTAGAAACTCGTGACCACCTGCCGAATCAATAATTCATGGAGTCTCTCCTCCTGATAAGAACCATTACCTCATTCTGAACTGAATAATGATATTTTCCCATTAATGTACCTTATAAAATCTTATCGCACTAATTTTAGGCCTAATAATCTCGTCTCACCCAATACAAGTTGCTCAGGCAATAAGCCACCCGAAACACTGACTCAGATCTCATATGATGCCATCAATGCATCGACAAGCTACAACTCAAATATGACACATAAGGAGGAATAAACTCTGGAAAAGAATTACCTAGCCCGCGCAACGAAATAAACGGTCGAACAGATGTTATGACTCCTTCTCAGAAAATGAGAAACAAAATACGCAGGAATAGATATAGGGAACCACACTCAACATATCATTGTTGCAGCGTGAAACCCGATCCAAACATGATATTGTTGCGGCGTACAACCCAATCCAAACATGATACCTTTGCAGCGTGCAACCCGATCCAAATAACGTACCCGTGGCGGCATGTCACTCGATCCAAACGGTATACCTGTGGCGGCGTGCCACCTGATTCGCACATAACAATCAAAGAAAACACACATCAAGCCGTAATGCTTATACTTACAAAATGTCTGAATATCAACCATAAGCACGCCAAGTGCATAATTCAAATCCTGGGGAGTGGGGTAGGGCCATATGCTACGAAACTCAAGAACAACTAAGGTGCGATATATGATCTGTATCTCGAGAGCCATCCTGCTCACATAACACCACAACTACGTGGTACTTCAACACATGTGCGAATAATCAAGCCATCTCAATACCCACATGGCACAATAGAGTATTACATGAAATAGCTGACGATGAAAATAACATCCAATGCCCGAAGACTCCTCCATCCGGCCTGGGGTAAAGCATACATCCATATTTGGACCCATCAACGGACATCAAGCCGATTCTGATCGTACCGTACTGGGGTAATAATCTATCAAGGATCCACAATAACCCTTTCCAATGACACATAAGGACAACCGTCAAATCCGGAACAAACTCACACGGTCCACAGCCCAAAGAATAGATTGCCTCTCAGACATAAACTCTCGCATTAATGATAGTACAAAAATCTCTGTACTTGGTTTCGATCTTTAACAATCAGGTGACTAGCATGCCACACTTATACAAATCTCCCCGTGGGTATGCTCCCACGACATTCCGCACCAGGTAGCAAAGTCTGCACCTCCATACCACCAACCGTACTAATTTGTAAAGCAAGTCAAGAATCCGCAATTCAATACATAATGCTCCCCTCCACAGAACACCATTCCCAGGCGACACTAGGATAATGTCAGCTTACTCTGAACATCTAAATTCTTTCCGGCTCATCCGAGCTCGTGACATCCTTGTCGACCCCGAATCACAACCTCGATCCTCAACTTCGAATTCTCATGCCGTTCACTACACATATCATGCCGCTATGCGAGAATACCAGAATTCATCAGAACCCCTTAATTACCAGTAGAATGAACAATTCATTAGCTAGAAACCTTTCACTTAGCTCATTTCAGAAGAACCAATGCAACATGCAACTGAATTCTCAAATCGCAGAAAATACAAACCTCAAGTCGTGATCTAAACCGCCCTAACTCTTCCGGAATCCATTTACACAACAAAGCCTTTCGAATCAAATACCTCCCAGATCAACCAAGTTGTGGTGGCGCTCAAGCCTAAGTGTACAACCACAAACTACATGCATAGCTTCACGCTGAAGAAACTCACTGCCCCAATCATGTTGATTCAACCATTACAAACCGACCCAACTTCTTCCAATTTACCCTTAACCTGACTTAGAAATATGATAACTCCATCCACAACATAACAAACTCAAACCGCACTCATCCCGAGTGACCTGAATTGCGAGACCACATCGCCTCAATACCCATGACTCATCTCATACCTCTTCATGCGCACAATAGCATCTCCAACTAGTGCACCCATTCTGCGAGACCTTTCGCGAGTCCAAAGTTATTTCTTCCTTTCCTTTAATACTGCACTTTAATTCTTGAATCCACTAGGACCGTTGTCGAGAGTCACCCACTCCGACCTGGTCCAAATATAACCAAACTTCAACGCTCTGCTAGCACATGAACACCCTCTCAAAGAAGCAACCGGTTGAACTCTTTTCCTTGTACATCACCTCCACAAAAGCATAAGCTCCAAGTCTTCCCAAAAAGCTGAACATGCATCCATAACGCCGAACATAGCACACGACCATCAAGTTCTTTGCTGAATTACCCTTGATATTTCCTTTTCTTAGTCATAAATAATCCGCCAATGCACTGATAGGCAGAAATCGCACAAGCAAACAACCACGCGATCCAAGCATCGACTGTGGGGCTCCCCCACTTAGCTTTAAGCTACCATCGCATAATGCAGAGACCACAACGATACCACCTTCTCAATTACTATGATCTCGCACCGTTAACCCGCCAAACTTCTCGAAGTCTTTTGTTAAGCTTTTCATGAACATTCTGAATCGCCAGTCACAATCACATATTTGACCTCTTATTGGATAGCAAATAATATTCCTCGCAGAAGCTTCATCAACATCACGCCCCCGCTAACCTGTTCATAGGAGATAACCCACCTGTGAAATTCCTTACCGACATCTTCCAATGACACTACACTGGACACAACTACCATGAAATCAGTATATTCTCCTAAGCTCATGCTCGCCCACCAGCTGTATAAGTCTGCTTCTTCCTTATTGACATCAACTGCAAGTTCAAGAATACCTTCCGACTCAAGTCATATTGCACCTGAAACGGTAATCAGATCTTCACACCTCACTACATTTCAAACAAACTCCTTTCTGCCATATTTAATCTTTCTACGTACAGTAACCATCACTCAAAAATAAAATCCGTAGGCCAAATCACCTTCCATCACGATTCCCAAATCGTTCTACACTTTCTCAAGGCATGCGGCTATCTCGCCACAGAATCCATGTGCTAATCTGCCACTCTTACTTTACTTGACCTGCTAGTACTTCAACCACCATGAAACACTTCTTGCCATGTCTTCCCTCATACTTCGCTGATCAAATGTTGCTTCACACCAAAATGCATCTCTGTAGCACCTGAACCAATAAAATGTTACCGACTCTAAGCCTCTTCGAAGATCATCTTTCTCGAGCCATCAACATTAGAAATACTAATTCAATTCCGAACCGCTGCACACAGCTATCTCTTGCAACCGCCCCTCAGGCACCATTTCACAACACCCTGCCCCGAAGGCAAAATCCAAGAAGACCGTAACACCAGCGAACTGTAATATGTTCGAAAAAGGACGACGACACCACATCACAAATGAGAATTCCACCACACTTGAAAATATCAAGTCTTGTTACTTCATCAACCAAACATGGACATCTATAGTCCGATTGCCTTTTCTTCGCTGGAATTAAATGCTGAACCTCTAAATCATGCAATGAGAAATCCCCTTTCGAGTTATTCACTGCCTCAACACATAATCAAGCACCTTACCATCACACCAACATTGTGCGACAACAACGCCTAGACATTGTAGCAGTCCGTGTAGAGTCTCAAAACTATAGAAAATACGGATACTAAGCTAGAGCAAAAGACATCCTTTCGCAAGGCGACGATAATAGCCTACCCGAATGCGCAGGGAAAAAGCATCCTGCACCACGTCTGCAGTACCACTACAACTCCTCAACGCCCAATTGATAACAAGCGCTTCGCGCCGCATAAGACTGAGTAGGAAGGAAATAAAGGCACAAGCCTCGATGGAATCAAACTACACGATGAGGAAATTAAGAAGGGAAGGGCTCCTAACAACCCTGCAGCCTCTCGAAGATAAGTACAGATATCTCCGTACCGATCCACAAGACTCTATTAGACTTGCTCATGACTCGTGAGACCTAAATGAACCTAACGCTTTGATACCAAGCTATCACGACCCAAAATCCACTAGTAGTCGTGATGGCGCCTAACACCGCCGTCAGGCAAGCCAACAATGATTAGTCAATTTAATTACTCATTCTAGACCTTAAAATCATAATTTTATTAATAAAATAGTGCGAAACAGAATTTACACGAACTACAATAGTGTATAATCTGTAGGAACCCCCCAAAACACGGTGTCACAAGTGCATGAGCATCAACTAAAAAACATAATAAAATACACATCCGTCTGGAATACAAGTTAGACAGAAATATAAATAACTCTGATGGAGACTCTGCAAACTGCGGATCGGAGCGTGAAATGCAGCTCACGATAAAGTCCCCGCAATGGCCGCGCCTCTGTGCCCAATAGACCACCAGACATATAAGTACCTACACAAAAAAGTGCAGCAAGTGTTGTATGAGTAAGTAAATCAACGCGTACCCAGTAAGTATCTAGCCTAACCCTAGAGAAGTAGTGACGAGGGGTTGACGTCAACACTTACAAGTGGTCCAATATGATAGATACAGTAGAAGTAAACAGGGAGTCAGAGTAGATAAACAAAATAACAAGTGTAAATACGTGGTACAGTCCTCATTTCAGCAATGACTCAAACTCTCAGCTAGTAACTACCTCCTCAATCGGAGTGTGTATGTGTGTGTGTGTGTGTGTGTGTGTGTGTGTATATAATGGACCTTACGAGATAGGTCGTCATAGTTCAATCAGGAACAAGCTCACAGATATGCTGGCTTCTTGCCAATTATTACGCACGATTTCATAAGAGTAATTTATAGGAATGCCGAGGTGTACGGCCCAATCCCGTCATAATATGTGCACTGCCGAAGGTTGAATGGCACGAACCATAGATACATCTATTAAATTGCCGAGGTGAATGGCCCGCTCCCATGAGAGTCTGATACATAATCCTGCCGAGACGAACGGCCCGATCCTATCATAATGTGCCCTCTGCCGAGGATCGAACAATGAACCATAGATGTATCTATTATACTGCCGAGGCGAACTGCCCAATCCTATTAGAATAAGAAGTTTTAATGGGTCCTTGACTCCCACTCACGAATAGACGTGTGGGTTATAAATTTAAGGAAAACCCTTCGATGAAAATGCATAACGCGGGAGAAATTCGTAAGGGACTACAATTATTTCGCGGCTAATCATGAAGTCCGTCGAATCTCTACCATATCGAGTTTATCAATCTACACAAGTCTCGTCTCAAGTCATAACGTAAAATAAAGGAATTAAATAGGCAGGAGACAACTCAAGTAGTACAGCTATAGCATAGTGTGAACCTAAGTCTACTCGAACATAACATGAATCTAGCTACATACGGACTCTCATCACCTTGTGCGTACATAGCCCCCGCAATAAGTAACACATAACTATTACATCACCTAGCGGTATTTCCCCCTCACAGGGTTAGACAGGAGACTTACCTCGCTCCAAAGTTCCAAAACCAGCTCCAAAACTTCTCTAATACCTCAAACCAAAGCCCATCGATCCAAAACTTTTCAAACAACGTGCAAACCATTCAAAATACATTCTAATATCCATAATTAATCATTTTAAATAATTTCCCAATTCCGCTCGAAAAGTCTATAAAAATCAACCCTCGGGCCTAAGTTCCCGGATTCTGAAAATTTTTGAAGATAAACTTTACGCATAGCCTCACGAACTCGAATATATAATTTATTCTCAATTCCACGATCAATTTCGTGGTCAAAATCTAAAAATATCAATATTTAGGTTTTCTACCAAAACCCCCCACAATTTCTACTAATTTTCATGTTTAAATCCTTATACAAACCATGTATTTAACTTGTGATAGGTGGGAATCACTTAGCTGATGTTGCTTGATGAAAATATGCCCTTGAAGCTCTAAAAATCGGCCCAACCAAGTGAAAATGAGAGAAAATGGGCTAAATCCCGTTTTAAAAAGAACCTTCTGCCTAGACAATTTTTCGCATTTGCGGTTCACTAGCCGCTTCGGCGGCACCGCTTCTGCGGTCTACCATCCGCTTCTACGGAGTTCACTCTTGCCGACCAACCACTTCTGCGGTCTCAACCCCGCTTCTGCGGGAGCGCATTTGCGTAAAAGCGTCTGCTTCTGCGGACCAGCCTCCCCGCTCATTCCCGCTTCTGCGTCAAATGCACCGCATCTGCCGACACGCAGGTGCGGAAAGGACCTCGCACCTACGACCTCTGCCTACTTCCTACTTGACCGCTTCTGCAGTCTCCTCCTCGCTTCTGCGGGCTCGCATCTGCAATGCCTGCTCCGCAGGTGTGATTACACCAGCAATTGCCAACTTCTGCAAATTTTTTAAGCTCAAAACTTGATCCGTTAACCACCCGAAATCCACCTGAGACCTCCAGGACCTCAACCAAATATAACAACACGTCCTATAACATAATACGAACTTAATCGAATCCTCAAATCACCTCAAACGACATAAAAAACACGAATCACACATAGATTCAAGCCTAATGAACTTTGAAACTTTCAATTTCTACAACCGATGCTGAAACCTATCAAATCACATTCGATTGACCCCAAATTTTGCGCATAAGTCACAAATGATACAACAAACCTACTCTAACTTCCGGAATCGAAATCCAACCCCGGTATCAAAAAGTCCAGTCCTGGTCAAACTTCCCCAAAAATTCAACTTTTCGCCATTTCTAGCCTAATTCTACTACATACATCTAAATCACAACTCGGACACGCTCCTAAGATCACAATCACCATACGGAACTATTCCCAGGATCGGAATCCCAAACAGACGTCGATAACATCAAAATTCACTTCATCCCCAACTTAGGGAATTCTTAAACCTTCAAAATGCTAACCTTCCATAATAAGCGCCGAAATATTACCGGGCCACCCGATACTCGACCAAAATATACGCCTAAGTCCGAATTCATCATACGAACCTATTGGAACTTTCAAATCCCAATTTTGAGGTCGTTTACTCAAAAGTCACACCTTAGCCAATTCTTCCTACTTAAAGCTTTCGAAATTAGAGTTTTCTTTCCAACCCAATCCCGAACTTCCCGAAATTCAATTCCGACCACATGTACAAGTCATAATACTTTAAGTGAAGCTACTCAAGGCCTCAAACCGCTGAACGACGCGCTAGAGCTCGAAACGACTGGTCTGGTCTTTACAGATTATATGCAGGATAATTTTATTTTGTGTTTGGTTGAATTTTTGAATCCGTGATTAAAAATTTCGAGATTAATTTATACCACAATTGTGATATTATTCTATCCCACATTAATCACAGGATAAAACACTATGATGACAAAGATACCATTTTCAAGTCTCTTTCCCAAAATTCCTTTAAAAAATCCAAGGTTAAAATTAGAAATAAAAAATTTATCCCAACTTATCAAGTACACACCACGTACATGTTTTATATTATATCTTATATATCTCATTCTTAGTCCAGTAAATCAAACATCTTCTAATAAAAATATATCTACTAAATAATTTCATCACTATTTAAACCCCGTATTATAATCATGTCATTATAATCTAGGAATAACTTCTGATACTGTTTGTGGCTCTACGCCATCTGGCCATACGATCTTTTTAAAATTTGTTAGAAAATTGTTGAATAGAAACAAATCTATGATATTAAGAAAAAATTTTCTCTATTTCTTTTAAATAGAAACAAATCTAAAAGGATGGTTCGGCATGTTACCAAAAATAATTACAGCCCTATCCAAGTACATAAAAACTATATACTAATTATGTATAGAATGTGTATATCATATATATATATATATATATATAATATATTAATATACAAAAAATATTCAAATCGGTTATTATTTTGGAGGACGACTATACTATATAATAATGATTTTTTTGGAGGAGAATTTTCATAAATGACTATCTTTTAAGGAGCTTTAACAATCTGTAGCTACATATTATGTATTCACATTTCTTAACTAGTTTTGGACAATGCACTGTATTTGATGAGTGTATTTGAATATTGTCAGCTGTATTTCTTTCGCGTGTAGTTTAGTGTACTTGAATACACTGTTGAGTTATATCCAACCTTATATGATGTCTCGAGGTTGAATGTGTTCGACTGTATTTCAATGTATTTACACTATAAAAAAATAACGAAATGAAGAATACAATCAAATCCGGTCAAATCGCCAGCAAAAATACAAAATATACTATATTTAAAAAGGAAGAATATAATCAAACCCCATTGGATCTTCGGTGAAATACAAAATACCACTGTATTTACACTAAAAATGAAGAATACATTCAAATCCTTTTTAAAAATATATTGTAATTTCACTAAAGAATGAAGAATACAGTCAAATCCGGTTAAATCCCCGACGAGAATACAAGATACATTGTATTTAAAAATAAAAAATACAATCAAATCCCGTCGGATCTCCGGAAAAACTACAAAATGCACTTTAGATCTCTGACAACAATGCAAAATACTCTGCATTTATACAACAATTTTCAGGCATGAAAGGCAGTAGAGGAAAAAGAGACGGCTTCTTTGGTGGAGGAATAAGTTTTCGGTCAGATGAATACAATCAGATGTGAGATACAAAGAAGAGGAAGAATCCATGTATTCTGGCATCTCCGTTAGATCAATATCCGGTGATGCCTCCGATCTTCCTCCTCCATTATTTTCGTCGCCAGTAATGGACCTATCGCGACTTCATATTTTATATCTAGATCTGATTTGGGGAGATGGGAGAAGGGAAGAGAGAGAGAGATAGAGAGAGAGAGAGAGAGAGAGAGAGAGAGAGAGAGAGAGATAGAGAGAGAGAGAGAGAGAGAGAGAGATGGTTGTTTGTTTGGGCTTCGATGGAGCTCCGCTGGAAAAGATGATCGACAACGACTTCTCTGCTGGATGGCGGCTGGCCGAGGGAGAAGAGAGAGGGAAAAGGAGAGCGACTTGAGGGAGGAGAGGGAGAGGGAGGGAGGGAGGTTGAGGGAAAAGATTATACAGTGGAATAACTTTATGTATTTGTATAGCTATGATAGGTACATTGAAAATTCAATTTAGTTATAAAAGGTTATTAAATTAAAAGCTAATTATTATCCATTAATAACTCTTAAAATTAGCTATGGCAGGTAAATTTTTCTTCTCTTTTTTTTGGGAAAAAATTATGCGACACATCAAACATATACATGTATTTACTTTTTGTAGTTAAACTTTCAGTAAATTTACTATTTATAGCTATATTTGAATCTTATAGCAAATCTATGAAATAAGAGATTAACTGTTTTGAAAGAAAAACAAGCTCTCATAGCTCAGTTGGTTAGAGCACCAGTTTAGTCAAAAAATACAGTCGATACATGTTGTATCCTTTGTATACACTCATATATCCGATCGATACAAGTTGTATCCATTGTATACATCTTGTATTTCGCATTGGTTATAATTGATATATATTGTATTCGTCGTATGAATGAATACAATTGTTCGAATGAATACAGTTGATAATGTTGTGTTCGTTATGCGAACGAATACAGTTGACACAAATTGTATTTATTGCATATTTGAATATAAGTGATACAAGTTAGTTACAATTGAATAATAGCTACGAATTGGTAATTAGGAAAATTATAGTATTAAACTCTAAATTATAATAATTTATGAAAAAAAAAAAAATCCTGGTCCAGTCCAATCAAGAACTGGTCTCAATCCGAGTTACAGAAAATTTTGGAATTAGTTCAAACCAGACCATTGTACGGTTTGGTCGATTATGAGCCTCAATCTTTCATAGTCCGGTTCGCGACAAGTTCTATCCAATATTATAATACTCCGTCGGAATTAGTTAATAACTAGATTATTTAGTTGACGTATTTTTAATATATAAGTATTTGGTTCATTGAAAAACTTGGATAATTTTTATGTGAACTATAATATTAATCTTCTTTTAAGGCTCTTGGGAGAAAAACTTTGAAGAAAGGCATGTGAAAACTATTTATGTTAGAACTCCCAGAAACTTAGCTCCTGTTTGGTCATTGATTTTGATTATCTTTTTTCGAATTTTTAAAAAAAATAATATTTGTTCATAGAATATGATTAGTTTTTAAAAAAAGTTTAAAATTTTTTCACAAATTCCCGGAACGGTTTATAGCAGTTTTTGGGCGAAATTTTTGTCTTTCACTGACAAAACTTCAATTTTTTTTTCAAATAAAACACATGTCCAAATAGAACTAAACTTATTTTAACACAACTTTAAAAATATTTTTTTCAAATTTCAATCAAATTTATGTCCAATAGCTTAAAAGTAATTTGCAAGCTTTGAGTAGTATGTCAAATCGTGAAGGAAGTTTTAGTTTAGCTTTAACCTGAGAACAAAACATATGGTGGAGGCGTCCCTTTTCTAGCTGTATCTTGAAAAGGTTTTTTATAGCTACTTGTCGTGTCAACCAATTGAGGAATCTTTTGTGTGGGCACGCGACTGAGCATGAGAGAAGTTTTTTCTTCTTTTGGTAATAAAAACCAACCAAATTTTATGGGATTAATTATAGAATTGCTAACTTCTCCCCTAATCTATCTATCTATTATTATTAAAGTATGAATACAATATCGATTCACAAAAATAACCTTAAAATATTAAGTATAAAAACTAATAATAAATGAACATATCCGAAATTTTAGACATTAGCCTTATAATCCTATTAGTTTTAAGGCATATACCACACGTTAGGAATCCTACATGATTACCTTTAGAATTCCTATTAGTATACTTACTTTCTGGCATAGACATATAATACTACATGTTAGCATGTAACCTAATATCTTTAGGAACACGTTAGGTTTTCTTTTAGTATTTTGGTTAACTAAATTGGAGTACTATTGGTGTAACGACCCAACGGGTCGTTTTGAGCTCTAGCGCGTCGTTCAACGGTTCGAGGCCTTGAGTAGCTTACTTCAGGTATTTTGACTTGTACGTGTTGCCGGATTTGAATTTTGGGAAGTTCGGAGCTGGTTTGAAAAGAAAATTCTAATTTCGGAAGCTTTAAGTTGGAAGAATTGACTAAGGTGTGACTTTTGAGTAAACGACCTCAAAATTGGAATTTAAAGGTTCCAATAGGTTTGTATGATGATTTCAGACTTGGGCGTATGTTCGGGTCAAGTATCGGGTGGCCCGGGAGTATTTCGGCGCCTATTACGGAAGGTTAGCATTTTGAAGGTTTAATAATTTCATAATTTGGGTTGAAGTGTATTTTGATTTTATCGATGTCTGTTTGGGATTCCGAGCCTGGGAATAGCTCAGTATGGTGATTCTGGTCTTAGGAGCACGTCCGGATGTGGATTTGGATGTCCGTAGGTCATTTCGGGGTCATTTGGCGAAAATTGGAAATTTAAGTTATTTGGGAGGTTTGACCGAGAGTGACCCTTTGATATCGAGGTCGGATTCCGATTCCGGAAGTGGGAGTAGGTCTGTAATGTCAATTATGACTTGTGTACAAAATTTGAGGTCAATCGGACTTGATTTGATAAGTTTCGGTATCGAATGCAGAAGTTTGAAGTTCTAAAGTTCACTAAGCTTGAATTGGGGTGCGATTCGTATTTTTAGCATTGTTCGATGCGATTTAAGGCCTCGAGCAGGTTCGTGTCATGTATTGAAACCAGTTGGTATGATTGGCCGGGGTCCCGAAGGCCTAGGGTGAGTTTCGGGGTGGTTTCGAATCGATTCTCCTTGTTTTGTCACTGCTTTGCCGGTATCTGGTTTCCTCCTTCGCGAACGCGAAGGCTCTTATGCGTTCGCGAAGAGGAATTTTGGGGCTACTAGGAATTGGCCATCGCGAGCGCGATGAAGGAAACACGAACGCGAGGTAGAAGCTGGGAAGCTTACACAAACACGAGCGGGAGGCCACGAAGGAAGGGAGAGCTAGGGGCTGTCAAGCGTTAAGCCTTCGCAAATGCAGCTAGTGGCCCGCGAACACGAAGGTTAGTGGTCACAAGGTTTGCGAACGCGACGAACAAGTCACGAAAACGTAGAGTAATTTGGAGGCTGATATTTTTGGCCTTCGCGAACGTGATGGCCTTTCCACGAACACGAAGAGGAGCAGGCCTGGGCAAATTAGTTTTAAAACGGGGTTTGGGTTCATTTCACTCATTTTCCACACGGCTTGGGCGATTTTTTGAGCCCTTCAAGGGTTTATTTTCATCATCTAATGCAAGGTAAGTGACTTCCACATTATGTTATTGAAATACATGGATTATATGTGAATTTTTAACATGGAAATTCATGAAAAAATAGTGAAAATTTAGAATTTTGATAGAAAACCTAAAAATTGGTATTGTTGGATTTTGACCACGAATTTGGGCATGGAATTGGAAATAAATCATATATTTGAGTTCGTAGTGTTATGGGTAATGATTATCTTCAAAAAATTTCGGAATTGGGACACGAGGGCTCAAGGGTGACTTTATCAATTTTTCGAGCGGAGTTGAAAATTGTTATAAATTAATTTATTATGAGTATTAGAGTATATGTTCATGGAATTTCATATTTATTTACTAGTTTTGGAGCGACGGGCGCCGATTTGAGTCGTTAGAAAAGCTTTGGAGCTGGTTATGGAACTTCGGAGCAAGGTAAGTCTCTTTTCTAACCTTGTAAGAGGGAATTAACCCCATAGGTGAATTGATTTAATGTGTGCTTCTATTTGTGGGGGTTGCGTACGCATGAGGTGACGAGAGTCCACACGTAGCTACTAATTATGCTTATGACCGGGTAGTCTAGGACCCAAATCATATCATACTTGCGATGTTGCATCCAACTTGTTAATTTAATTGCTTAAATCAGCTCTCAAGCATGAGTCAACAATTTGAGAAAATTGAATATTCTCATGTACTCAGAGAAGCAAACTGCCCTGCAGACACTCTGTCAAAACTCAGCCATGAGCTCACATCCTGCAGACACTATAATATCCTTTTGGACTTACCTGCACATATAAGAGGACAGCTCCACCTTGACCAAAAAGGCACTCCAGCCTTCAGGCACAGAAGGACCAAAAGGACTATCCTACTACCACAAGTGATACAAAGTTGAGCTAATTGCTATGATTTACAAGGAAACCTCTATAAAGCCAATTCCAACAATTCAACTGCAACAACACAGCAGCAAGGCCAGAACAAATTGGCAGTGGAACAGAGCATTAGGGACATTTTCTCTAATATTGTCTTCTTTTTTGCAGGTACCAGAAGTTACACTTTTGTTACATCTCAAGTGTGTGGTATTAGCCTTTGTGCTCATTCTACTTGAGATACACCAAAAGACTAGTAACAACCTTTGGAAAAAAGATGACAGCACAGCATTCCCAACTCTGTTATACACCAAAGACAACATCCACAACTGTTTGACATTTCCAACCAGACTGTACAGACTACATCAACACCAATCTCCCACAAAACAACATCCTTACAAATCACAAACAGTCACCTCTCAGCACCCACAAATACACCTAACACATACACTGCACACCATGTCACACCAGTTATCACAGCAACAACAGGACAAGCACACTCACAATTCCAACAACTCCAGCAGCCATAAACACAGAACCAACACAGAAGCCTCAAATACCACTGCTATCACAAAAGTCATAAACCCCTCTCTTTCAATCCTCTTGATGAACATTGCAGTTTCAACAGGAAACCACAGTATCAAAAGCACACCAACCCAGGCAGCCACCCTAATACCGAGTCAGAAGAATATGGAACCACCAGTCACTACATTCACAGAAGCACAACAGAAGCCACAAGTCACAGAAACACAAAAAGCAGATACATTGGATTGGTTCAGGCTATTGCTACAGTTGCAATATGTGGTATCAGCACTCTTGGTGCTCATCCTATTGCAATTGCAGCAATCGCCATGGAACCCCCTCCATACTATTGTTCATAGGACCAACACAATGCAGCACACTCACAAGCACCAGACAATCAACATACAGCTTCATAGCAGCAGCAGCAGACATAGCAGCACCAACAACAGTAGCAACAACAGCAGTAGCAGCAAGATAAACAGACACACACCACCTTAGCAGATACTACAAGGCAGAAATCAACAGAACCAGCACACAGATACACATGAAGACCCTAAGGAATGCAGCAGCTTCAGAAACAAACTAATCCAGTCAGCCATACCTATACTGACTTAGAAGGAGTTACATTTATTAGACATCACATGTAGAACCCAAGACTGCAACAGTAGTAGCAGTAGACAGAAACTCAGTCACCACTTCAGCAGCATCCACCATGGCAGCAGCAGACAGCAGCAGCATTCACCAAGGCAGGAAGACCTTAGGGGCACAAACCTACCTCACCTGCAGTGGCTGTTCAGACCCCAGCAACAGAACACTTCTCAGCATACTAGTCACAACACTCACTGGAACATGAAGGCAACTCAGCTTTCTATCACACATTTCAGACAATGCCAGTACTACTGCCTAGTTACATGGCCCTCTTTGTTAGCCATCTTCAATCTTGCTTTCTTTGCTATCAATGTCAAAGCAAAATTGAAAATTGCTATTACTTAATATCAGATAACAACTTGAAAGTTCCCCTCTTTTTTCTAGAAATATATCCCATTGCACATGGAGGATATTATTTCAACCCACGCACTTAGTAGATTTAGGAACATATATACTTTTTTGTATAGTTGAACTACATTCACTTCACACTGTTTTTGTCCATATGATTCTCTATCGATACTATAAGATAGATAATCATTACATCATCATAGATCTAACCTACCATAGTTGTTTAAGCATACTTGGTTGCCATGCTTGGATGACCAAGAGTGCAAACATTCTCTTCTGGGAGGTAAGGTATATCTCCCCCTCCACTTTTGTACTTTATGTTGTATTTATGAAAATTAACCCTGGGCAAACTGCCTAGTGGAAAAAAAAAGAAAAATATTGGAAATTGATAAAGGAATTGTAAAAGGTTAAATTTCATTTACTTGAATTTTGGACGAGTCACTTGACCGTTAATAAGAGTTGGTGTTTCTTTAAATATTAGCCCATTTGTTATCTTGAATCGGTTTTTTATAAAGTATTTTCTCTTCTCATGGAGCGGGGCCGAACGCCTCGGTAGCAAATAGATGCATCTATGGTTCGTGCCGTTCGACCATCGACAATGCACAATTTATATATTTGTATGTTGGATCGATCCGTACGACCTCGGCATAATTCGTGCATCATAATTCTTGGAGTCCAATTATAATTGATATTCTTTCATTGGCTAGAGAGATTAGTTTGTTAAATGATGGAAATTAATTTTGGATTTAATATCAGTGAAACAATTATTTATTTATTTCTTGTTATTGAGTTTTTAGCTATATTCACATAATCCATGCTTAATTATAATTTTGGAATTTTATTGTTAGCCCATAGTCAGTGTCGAAGTCGACCCCTCGTCACTACTTCTTCGAGGTTAGACTAGATACTTACTGGGTACACGTTTTACATACTCATGCTACACTTGTTGTACATTTTGTGTAGGTACATATATGTCTACTGGACTTGTGGGTGCAGAGGCGCCGCTGCGGGGACTTAGGTGAGTTGCATCCCACGTTATGAGTCTACATCATACAGAATCTCCATCAGAGTCATTTACATCCTCCTATCTAATTAGTATTCCAGACGGATTGTTGTATTTTATCATATTTCCTAGTTGATGCTCATGCACTTGTGACTCTGGGTTTTTGGGGTTCCTATTGGATGTTTAGTATGGTAGTTCACGTAATTATCATCGTTTCACCCTGTAAATTCTATTTCATACTATTTAATTAATGGAAATTATGATTTCAAAAGGAGTAAAAACGAGTAATTAAGTGGATCAATCATCGTTGGCTTGCCTGACGGTGGTGTTAGGCGCCATCACGATCAATAGTGGATTTTGGGTCGTGACAGCTTGGTATCAGAGAATTAGGTTCACTTGGATCTCACGAGCCATGAGCAAGTCTAGTAGAGACTTGCAGATCGGTAGGGAGACATCTGTACTTATTTTCTTCCTATTCATTCTTGTACTGTGTTGGGCACTCGTGTCAGTTGGGCATCGAGGAGTTGCAGTGGTAATACAGACGCGGAGCAGGATGTTTCTCGTTGAGCATTCGAGCAAGTTATTATCGTCTTCTTGCGGAAGGATGTTCTGTCAATTAAGCTCAGTAGCTGTATTTTCGATGGGATCTAGGCTACGCGCAGATTACTATGATGCTCAGACGTTGTTATCGCACAGTGTTGGTGTAATGGTGGGGTGTTTGTTTATG
Source organism: Nicotiana obtusifolia (assembly GCA_002018475.1). Lineage (NCBI taxonomy): Eukaryota > Viridiplantae > Streptophyta > Magnoliopsida > Solanales > Solanaceae > Nicotiana > Nicotiana obtusifolia. The sequence goes on along the minus strand of MCJB01007869.1, from coordinate 56,112 downwards.
TGTTTACGTAGTGAATGACTTGAAAAGAGGATTTCTCAGCATATGATTTAGAGGTTCAGCGTTTATTTTCCAGTAAAGGAAAGGCAGTCGGACTATGAATGTTCAGGTTTGGATTGATGGAGCAACGAGACTAGGTTTTTTCGAGCGTGGTGGAATTTTCATCTGTGATATGGTGTCGTTATCCTTGATTGAATGTATTAAGTTCGCCGGTGATATGGTATTCTTCAAATCGCCTTTGGGCAGGGTATTGTGAAAGGATGCTTGGGAAACAGTCGTCAGATATAGCGTTTGCAGCGGTTCAGAATCGAATCGGTATTTCTAATGTTGATGGCTCAAGAAAGATGATCTTCTAGGAGGTTTAGAGTTGGTAGCAATTCACTGATTCCGGTGCTACAGGTATGGATTTGATTTGAGGCAACATTTGGGCAGCGAAGAATGAGGAAAAACTTGGCGAAAGGTGTCTCGCGGTGGTTGAAGTACTAGCAGGTCAAGTATGAAAAGCAGAGGTCAAGCAGTTACTTAAAGAAGATGGTTTAGCCGAAGTGGGAGTGACAGAGTAGCGTATGGATTCTGTGGTAGGATGGCCACTTGACTTGAGAAAAGTTTAGAGTGATTTGGGATTCATGGTGGACAGTGACTAGGTCTACGGACTTAATTTGGAATGTTGGCTACTATACTGAGGAAGATTGGATATGACAGAAAGGAGTTTGCTTGATATGAAGGGGAATGCAACATGAATTCGGATTGGAATGTATTGTCGCACATTTAGTTGATGTCAATGGGGAGTGAACGGACTTGTACAGCTGGTGAATGAGCACGGGCCCAGGAGGGTTTACTGATTTCGTAGTAATTGTACCCAGTGCAGCATCGTTGGAAGATGTCGGCATGGAATTTCCACAAGTGGGTTATCTCCTATGAGCAGGTTAGCGTTGCGTGGTGTTGATGAAGCTTCTATGAAGAATTCTACTGGCTATCCGGTAAGAGGTCAAATATGTGAATGTGGCTAGTGATTCAGAATGTTCAAGAAATGTTTAACAGAAAGATTTCGAGAAATTTGGCGGGTTGATTGTGCGAGATCATGGTAATTGGGAAAGAGGAATCTAGGTGGTTTCCATGGTTATGAAATTGTAGCTTCAAGCTAAGTGGGGGAGCCCTACCGTCTATGTTTGGATCACGTGGTTGTCTGCTTGTGCTGTCTATGGTCATCGATATATTGGTGGGTTATTATGACTAAGAAAAGAAAAATATTAGTGGTAATTCGAGCAAAGAATTTGAGGAATGTGTGCTATACTTGGCCTTATCGATTCATGTTCAGGTTTTGGGAAGACTCAGATTTTCTGCTTCTGGTGGGTGTAATGTACAAGGGAAAAGAATTCGGTCGGGTGCTTCTTTGATAGTGTGTTCATGTGCTAGAAGAGCATTGAAGTTCGGTGATATTCGGGATCAGGTCAGAGTTGGTGATTCTCAACAACGGTTCTAGTGGGTTCAAGAATTAAAGTGCGCTGCCTAAGGATTTCGGGTCCATCGTGTGGTTAAGGATCGAGTCTTCACAGTGGATTGCGAATGGGACTTGGAATGTTCTGTGTTATCATCGGGTATGCAGTGCAGTATTGGAGGAAAGGAAGAAATAGCCTCGGATTCGCGGAAGGTCTTCCAGAATCGGTGTACCAGTCGGAGGTGCTATTGAGCACATAAGAAGGGTATGAGATGGTTCATAAGTATGGAGACAATGTGGTCTCGCGATTCGGGTCACTCGGGGTGAGTGCGAATCGATTTTATTATGTTGTGAATGGAGCTATTATATTTCTAAGTCAAGTCAAGAGTAAATTGAAAGAAGTTGGGTCGGTTAGTAATGGTTGAATCGGCATGATTGTGGCATAATCAGTCCCGTCGGTGTGTGAATTTATACATGTAGTTTGTGGACGTACGTGCGGACTTGACAACCACCATACCTTGATTGATTTGGGAGGCATTTGTTTTGAATGGCCTTGTTGTGTAAATGGAATTCGGAAGAGTCATGACGGTTTAGATCACGACTTGAGGTTTGTACTTTCTGCGGTTTGGGAATTCAGTTATGTGTTGCATTGGCTCTTCTGAAATGAGCTAAGTGAAAGGTCTCTAGCCAATGAAGTGTTTATTCCACTAGTAGTTCAAGGGTTTGTATTTTCTGTGGTTTGGGAATTTATGATGTGGCATTGGCTCTTCTGAAATGAGCTAAGTGAAGGGTTTCTAGCCAATGAAGTGTTTATTCCACTAGTAGTTCAAGAGTTACGGTGAATATATATGTATTATCATATAGCGGCATGATGGGTGCAGTGAGCGGCATAGGAACTAGAGGTTGAAGGTCAAGGTTGCTGTTCGGTGTTGATAGAATGTCACGAGCTTGTATGAGCAGGGGTGAATTCAGATGTTCAGAGTAAGCTGGTATTTTCTTCAGTGTCACCTGAGAATGGTGTTCTATGGAAGAGGTTTGTGTATTGACTTGCGGATTTTGATTAGCTTTACAGAATTTGAACTGTCGGTGGTATGGATGTGCGGACTTTGCTACCTGAGCGGAAGGTTGTGGGAGCGTACCCTACGAGGAGATTTGATTGTTAAGGATTGAAACCAAGTATGGAGGTGATGGTAATATCACAAGTGCGAGAGTTTATGCCTCAGAGGCGTTCTATTCCTTGGGTTGTGGACCGTGGGAGTTTGTTCCAAATTTGACGGATGTTCTTATGTGTCATGGGAAGAGATTATTGTGGATCCTTGAAAGGTTATCAGCCCAGTATGCTATGATCAGAATCGGCTTGAGGTCCGTTGACGGGTCTAAATGTGGATGTGTGCTCTACACCAGGCCGGGTGTGTTCACTCAGCATAACATTTCATATGGAGGAATCTTCGAGCATTGGATGTTATTTTCGTCGTCGGTTATTTCATGTAATATCTATTGTGCCATGTGGGTTGTGAGACGGCTTGATTATTCGCATGTGTGTTGAGGTCCCATGTAGCTATAGTGTTACGTGAGAAGGATGGCACACGAGATGCAGATCATATATCGCACCTTAGTTGTGCTTGAGTTTCGTAGCATATGGCGCTACCCGTCTCCCCAGGATTGTATTATGCACTTGGCGTGCTTGTGGTTGATATTCGGACATTTCGTGAGTATAAGCGTTATGGCTTGATGTGTGTTTTCCTTAGATTGTCGTGTGTGGGTCGGGTGGCACGCCACCACAGGTATATTATTTGGATCGGGTGGCACGCTTCCATCGATATGTTGTGTGGATCGGGTTGCGCGCCGCAATATCATCATGTTTGGATCGGTTTGCATGCCACAACAGTGAGATGTTAAGCACGATTCTTTATATTAATTTTGGGTGTCCTGTTTCTTACCTCTGAGAAAGGCTCATAGTATTTGATGGACGTTTTATTCGTTACGCGGGCTGGATAGTTCTTTTCCAGAGTTCATTCTTCCTTATGTGTCATATTTCAGTTGTAGCTGGTGGGCGCATAGATGGCGTCATATGAAATCTTAGATAGTGTTTGCGGTGGCTTATTGTCAGAGCAGCTTGTACTGGGTGAGACGAGATTATTGGACCTGGGATCAGCGCGATCGGATTTATATAAGGCATATTAAAGGGCACATATCCTTATTTAGTTCGGAATAAGGTAATAGTTCTTGCCAGGAGGAGAGACTCAACGATTCGTTGATTCGGCAGGTGGTTATGAATTTCTACATATCTCTTCCGTCGTGGCAGTATTGCAAGAGTTGGAACAGGACTTTTATGCGTCATGAGGTGTGTTGTGGGCATCGAATTTGTGGAATTTTGGCTAATGTTGACAGAGGATGTTATTATGGTCATGTGAATTATGAGGTGCATGGTGTGAATTCAGTAAGAGTATACAATAATGTTTTGGTACAGGGTGTAGTGACTGATACGGTGTTCGTATGTTAGAATCAAGTCTTGTAAAAAAATTCGGAGGTTGGAATTTGGTTCTAAGGCTTATTCACTAAATAAAAGGGAGGGCCTTTAGTCCGGCTCGAGCTGAGGTGCCCAACTGAGTTGTGATGGCACGGATAGATGCACAATGTGTTAAATTGTAATTTTGGACAACTCCGAAGCAGTTCTTGGCACGTTCGAGGATGAACGTATGTTTAAGTGGGAGAGAGTGTAATGACCTGACCGGTCGTTTTGAGCTCTAGTGCGTCGTTTGGCGGTTCGAGGCCTTGAGTAGCTTCACTTCAAATAGTTTGACTTGTACGTGTGGTCAGAATTGAATTTCGAGAAGTTCGGAGTTGATTTGGAAAGAAAATTCTAATTTCGGAAGCTTTAAGTTGGAAGAATTGACTAAGGTGTGACTTTTGAGTAAACAACCTCGGAATTGGGAATTGAAGGTTCCAATGTGCTCGTATGATGAATTCGGACTTGGGCGTACGTTCGGGTCGAGTATCGGGTGGCCCGAAAATATTTCGGCGCCTATTACGGAAGGTTGGCATTTTGAAGGTTTAATACCTCATAATTTGGGTTGAAGTTTATTTTGATGTTATTGATGTTTGTTTGGGATTCTGAGCCTGGGAATAGATCTGTATGGTGATTCTGGTCTTAGGAGCGCATCTGGATGTGAATTTGGAGGTCCGTAGGTTATTTCGGAGTCATTTGGCGAAAATTGGAAATTTAAGTTATTTGGCAGGTTTGACCGAGAGTGGACTCTTTGATATCGGGGTCGGATTTTGGTTCTAGAAGTGGGAGTAGGTATGTAATGTCAATTATGACTTGTGTGCAAAATTTTAGGTCAATCGGAATTGATTTGATAGGTTTCGGCGTTGAATGTAGAAGTTTGAAGTTCTAAAGTTCACTAAGCTTGAATTGGCGTGCGATTCATGCTTTCAGCATTGTTCGATACAATTTGAGGCCTCGAGCAGGTTCGTGTCATGAATTGGGACCGGTTGGTATGATTGGACGGGGTCCCGGGGGCCTCGGGTAAGTTTCAGGGTGGTTTCAGATCGATTCTCCTTGTTTTGTCACTGTTGTGCTGGTGTCTGGTTTCCTTATCGCGAACGCGAAGGGTCTCATGCGTTCACGAAGAGGAATTGTGGGGCTACTAAGGAATTGGCCATCGCGAGCGCAATGAAGGAGACGCGAACGCGAGGCAGAAGCTAGGAAGCCTACGCGAACGGGAGCTGGAGGCCGCGAACTCGAAGAGGAAGAGAGAGCTGGGGGCCGCCAGGCGATAAGCCTTCGCAAACGCGGCTAGTGGCCCGCGAACGCGAAGTGTAGTGGTCATAAGGCTTCACGAATGCTACGAATAGGTCGCGAAAGCGTAGAGTAATTTGGAGGCTGAGATTTTTGGCCTTCGCGAACGCGATGGCCTTTCCGCAAACGCGAAGAGGAGCAGGCCTAGGCATACTAGTTTTAAAACGGGGTTTGGGTCCATTTCACCCATTTTCCACTCAACTTGGGCGATTTATGGAGCTCTTCAAGGGAGTATCTTCATCATCTAATGCAAGGTAAATGACTCCCATATTATGTTAGTAAAATACATGGATCATATGTGAATTTTAACATGAAAATTCATGGAAAATTAGTGAAAATTTGGGATTTTAGTAGAAAACCTAAAAATTGGTATTGTTGGATTTTGACCACGAATTTGGGCATGGAATTGGGAATAAATCATATATTTGAGTTCGTAGTGTTATGGGTAATGATTATCTTCGAAAATTTTCGAAATCTGGGGACGTGGGCCCGAGGGTGACTTTATCAATTTTCCGAGCGGAATTGAAAATTGTCATAAATTGATTTATTATGAGTATTAGAGTACATGTTCATGGAATTTCAGATTTATTTACTAGTATTGGAGCGCCGGGCGCCGTTTTGAGTTGTTAGAAAAGCTTTGGAGCTGCTTATGGAACTTCGAAATGAGGTTAGTCTCTTTTCTAACCTTGTAAGAGAGAATAGGTGAATTGATTTAATGTGTGCTTCTATTTATGGGAGCTGCGTAAGCACGAGGTGACAAGAGTCCGTACGTAACTACTAATTATGCTTATGTCCAGGTAGTCTAGGACCCAAATCATGTTATTCTTGCGATGTTGTACCCTACTTGTTAATTTAATTGCTTAAATCATATTGGAACTTGATAAAGGAATTGTAAAAGGTTAAATTTCATTTACTTGAGTTTTGGACGGGTCACTTGACCGTTAATAAGAATTGGTGTTTCTTTGTATATTAGCCCCTTAATAATCTTGAATAGGTTGTTTATAAAGTATTTTCTCTTCTCGGAGCGAGCCGAATGCCTCGTTAGCAGATAGATGCATCTATGGTTCATGCTGTTCGACCCTCGGCAGTGTACAATTTATATATTCGTATGTTGGATCGGGCCGTACGACCTCGACATAATTCGTGCGTAATAATTCTTGGAGTCCAATTATAATTGATATTGTTTCATTGGCTTGAGAGATTAATTTGTTAAATGATAGAAATTAATTTGGGATTTACTATCAGTGAAAGAATTATTTATTTATTTCTTGTTATTGAGTTTTCAACTGTATTCACATAATCCATGCTTAATTATAATTTTGAAATTTTATTGTTAGCCCATAGAAGTGTCCAAGTCGACCCCTCGTCACTACTTCATCGAGGTTAGACTAGATACTCATGCTACACTTGCTGCACACTTTGTACAGGTACATATATGTCTAGTGGTCTTGTGGGCGCAGAGGCGCAGCTATTACGGGGACTTAAGTGAGTTGCATCCCACGTTACGAGCCCGCAGCACACTGAGTCTCCATCAGAGTCATTTACATCCTCTTCTCTAATTTGTATTCCAGACGTATTGTTGTATTATATAATATTTCCTAGTTGATGCTCATGCACTTATGACACCGGATTTTGGGGGTTCCTATCAGATGTTTAATGTGGTAGTTCACGTAATTATCATCGTTTCACCCTGTAAATTCTATTTCATACTATTTAATTAATGGAATTATATTTCAAAAGGAATACAAACGAGTAATTAAGTGGATCAATCATCGGGTTTGCCTAACGGCGGCGTTAGGTGCCATCACGACCAATAGTGAATTTTGGATCGTGACAATTGGGTCTTAGCAAAAGATTGTAACATAATATTTCCTTTTAAAAATGTTGTGTCGTCTTACAAATTAGGTTTTGGCTCATCCAAAAAGGCCGTGATGCTTTTGATCAGTACCTTTTAATTTATTAGAAGGTGAAAAGGAAATCAATGATAATTAATCTTTGTCTTTATCAAAATGAAAGTTATTAAATTAATCTATCTATATCTATATATATCTATCTATCTATCTATTTATAGGTATCTATCTATATCTATATCCATATTTATTATAAAAGCATGAATACAATGTCGGTTTACAAAAATAACCTTATAATATTAAGCATAATAATAATAAATCAAAATAAAAGGATATAACTTAAATTCTAGACATTAGCCTTATAATCCTATTAGTTTTAGGACATATACCACAAGTTAGGAATCCTACATGATTACCTTTAGGAGTCCTATTAGTATAAGTACTTTCGGCATAAACATATAATACTACATGTTAACATATAAACCTAATACCTTTAGGAACACATTAGGTTTTCTTTTGGTATAGTTACTTTCGCGATAAAGACATATTTTTAGTCATGTAATCATATTACTTTTAGGATATACTTTTTAAAAAAATTTATTACTAATTTAATTTGAAAACGTATTATAATGTCCTATTACTAATTTAATTTGAGAATGCATTATATTGTTCAAATCCATTTAGAAAATATATATATATATATAAGCATGAATACAATGTCGGTTTACAAAAATAACCGTATAATATTAAGCATAATAACTCATAATAAAAGGACATAAATGGAATTCTAGATATTAGCCTTATAATCCTATTAATTTTAGGACATACTACACATTAATCATCATGCATAATTACCTTTAGGAATCCTATTAGTATAATTACTTTCGGGCGGTCTAATTTATATAAAATTGAACAAGTAAATATCTTTAGTCATGTAATCCTATTATTTTTAGGATATACTTCTTAAAAATTCCTATTAGTAATTTAATTCGAAAACGTATTATAATGTCCTATTATTAATTTAATTTAAGAATTTATTATATTGTTCAAATCTATTTAAAAAAAGAGACCATATTTTATTATAAAAGCATAAATACAATATTAATATACCAAAATAACCCTAAAATATTAAGCGGAAGAACTCATAGGGAAAAGATATAACTGCAATAACCTATTTGTTGGACTACAATACCTTCTTTGCTAATTTTTAATATTTAAGAATTAAAACTAATAAAATTTTATATATTAAATTTTTATTAAAAATATGTAGGAAGGTTTAATAAAATTAATTTCATAAGAATCCTCCGTATTGGCAATACATTACCACTCCATAATGTCCAGTACCAAAAAAATAAAAGTAATATTAAATGGACTGCATAAAGAGTTGAAATTGAGAAAAAAATACCCCCACGGTAATATATTTTTATATTATATTTGAACTGTTTTCCTACTCAAATAATATTTTTTTAACAAATTTTCGTGTAACATTGAAAAATACCCAATTATTAAACAACAACTAAGAAAATATTTAAGAATATAAATGTGTGAGAAAGAGAAAAAAAAAATAGTTGGTAAGAGTCAATACCACTAATGATTCTACAAACATAAAGATCTAAAAGTGAAATGTCATATCAATCTTTTACTCTTTGAAAATAAAATTTATAATGGATAAAATTATAATTAAGATTAAATATTCAAAACAAAAGATGAACTAATATTAAGATCTGAATCAACATAGAATAAATTATGTTTTATGTTAAAACTAAATAATTAAATCTTTAACTAATTATTAGCAAGAGAGTCCAATTCAGTTATTTTTTTAAATTCATCATATGAGTAAAATTCTTATTCAAGTTAATAAAATATCCTAGGATACATAAATTTATTCCATAAAAAGAGCGTTAGAACACAAAGTAAAAATGTTAGTATGTTATTAAGAACCAAAATGTTACACAAATGACTGACGAAGCACAATCAAAGCTAAATCATAATCAAGAACAAGCTTTCAAGACTATATTATAACGAGTTGACTCTGGTATAACGGGATTATTCTTTGTAGATTCCTCCGGCGTAATCGAAATGATATTTCTATGTCATTCATTACTTGCAAATATCATATCAAGAGGCATGACACTATTAGCAATAATAGCAAATGGTGTACCAACAACGATTTTATTGTGAGGCCAGCCACTTTAGATTTGATATACTTTTTCAAACAACTTAAATAACCATCACAAATATATCAAAGCATAGAAATGATACTAAATTTATCAGGAAAACAAAATTGATAATATTATATGAAGAACTTATGGCAAAGTGTCAAATGATCGAAATAATTTCCCAAAGTTCTTATTAATAAACCGTTTGGTAGAAAATTAATGATTTGGGAGGTAATTTCTATCAAGTACTACCAGTAGTTCTAAAATCGACAAAAGCAGAAACCCGTAAAAGCTAGCTTGCTAAAGTTATACTTCTGGCCTCAAATGAAGAAGATTCAACTGACAAGAAATATAAAGTAAGAGCAGATCCAGTATTCAGTCTCTTCTTACTTCGTGTCAGAAACGAAGAATAGCATCCAATAAAAGATGATTTGTTTTTTCCTGAACACTTCGTTATCAATCCCAATGGTAATAGTAGTACATTTAATAAGAGAAATATTTCTATCATTAGATTAAAATGTAATTTGTGCAAATCACAGGATAGAATTAAAAAGATATCTTAATTTAGCTAGCAGAAATGCATATGGTGATCAACTAAATAAAAGGTTGATTGCAAAATTTTATAATAAAAATAAAATATTTTTTCAGTTTTTGACTCAGCAGAAAATTGTACCAATAACTACGAAGAAGAAGAATACCTAAATACTTTAATACCAAATGCCCTTCTACCACATGTTTGTTGTTAAATTTATTATTTCTTACGTATGTTAGTGTCACCGTATATATAATAGACTAAGTTAAAATTGATCTTCCAATGTATATAGGTTAATTTTGAAAAAAAAAATATGTTTGTTATGCTACTGAAAAACTTAGATATGCCAAATAGCTTATGTAATAGCACACAGATGGTATATTGAAGTTTTGACAATAATATCATACATGCAAAAATTATGATACTGGTCAATGTGCTTCTAAGTATGTTCATATCCCTAAATTCAACGTTTGTCTTCCGAAACTAAGAAATATCCTTTTAAATTTGTGTGAAAATAATTTTTAGTTTGGTTATGTTTTGCAAATATAACAAATAATGCACATGGATAAACATCCTGAATATTGGACTATATTTACCGTAATATATTTTCTCGCAGGAACAACTGTATGTTGCACTTTCAAGAGGGATATCAAGATCGATAACAAGAGTTTTGGTTAAGGCAGAGTAACCAAAGCATTAGGAGGAAACATACACAAAAAAATATTGTCCACAAAATGTATTCTTTAAGATACCATTACATTAAATATTTTTAAACTATAATACATAATTATCTAACTAACATGAAAAATTGATCATTTGTATAAGTTTTGGTGATGTCTTTTAATTTTAAATTCATGCATTATGCAAATGTAATAATATTTTTCGGCATTTAGATGATTGTTGTATTATTATACATAAAATTTCTCCCGTTAATTAAATTTTATTGTTCCTTCATACTAAATAAATGTTTAAATCATCACGTGTCATTATTAACGTGCAACGTACGTTCATAGATACTAGTATTGTATTAAAAGCACGAAGGCCCTTAGTGAAATGTCGTTCGTCTTTTTTACCCTTTTAAAATAGAGTTTACACTGAATAAAATAGTCATTTAATTAGTCCTAATATTTAGGATTTTAAAATCAACTATAAACTTACTTGTGAGGTCTTTCCTTATTTGAGATATGTAGAAAGTTAGAAATTTAAAATCAATTAAGATTAACCTTATAAAAATCATCTTTCTCTTCTCTTCTATAATTAATTAATGTATTATCGCTATAGAAAAAGAAAAAAAAAGAGTTTGAGGTAACAGTAGACTAAATTCACTCTGAAGCCCTAATCTTAAGGGCAGTATATATATTCTTCCTTTTGTAACGTATTCCACATACGTTTGCATTGTGTTAATTGTGAAAAGCTTATTCTTTTGTTATATAAATTAGGTAACACAATTACTATTTTTTATTTTTCGTATTGCCATACAATTCGTTTTTAAGGAATAAAAGACTATACCAATTAAGACTTTAGGTTAAAAAATGATTCATCAATTTTGAATTATATTTAAGCACCATTAATTATTGCTCTATATAAATAAGCTCCCCTCCAGGCTCCAGCCACATATGTTAAGCAACTTTTCGAGGTGTGATTCCTACTTTTCTTTTGTGATTTAACTGTTTTTAAGGTATGTTATTGTAACGACCCGACTTGTCGTTTAAGAATTAGCGTCTCGTTCAACGACTTAAGGTCATGAGCAGTTTTGTGATGTGTATTATGACTTTTGTTGTGTGGTTGAGTTTGATTTTCGGATGATTCGAGATTAAATTGAAAGAACAATTCTTATTTTTGAAGCTAAAACAAAAAGAGTTGACCGGAGTTTGACTTTTGAGCAAATAACTCCGGAATGGAATTTCGATGATTCCAATAGCTTCGTATGGTGATTTCGGATCTAGGAGTGTGTCACGACCCAATTTCTCCTATAGGCCTTGATGGCGCCCAACGTTACCGCTAAGCAAGCCAATAGTGAACTAATTAGGTGATCTTTTCTTTTAGGAATTTAAAATAGTTGATTTTTAATTATTCAGTAGTCAAGGAGTAATAAAGTTAATAAAATGAGAAAGTAAACAATTATAAAAGCAAATCGGATGAAGTAATTACTCAAAAATCAACAAGTGTCTACTAGCATAATCTCCAAGACCTGGTGTCACAAGTGTATGAGCTACTAGTAGAATATACAAAAGAATACTACACTACTGCCTGAAGTGAAATAGACAAAAAATAAAAGCAAAAAAAAGACTTCGGGTGCTGTGGAACGGGTTCGGAAGGCAACTCACCGCAACGTCTCGTGGAATCAAGGATTCGCGCCAGAATGATAACCAAATGCACCTGCCTCAGATCCTGCACGATTAGTGCAGAAGTGTAGCGTGAGTACATAAATAACATGTACCCAGTAAGTATCTAGTCTAACCTCGAAGAAGTAGTGACGAGGGGTCGACTCCGACACTTACTATGGGCTAACAATAAAATAATAAAAATTTCAAATAAACATGGGCTATATAAATGAACTGACTATCAATAACAACAAATAAGTAAATAATTCTTCTACTAATAGTAAATCCCAAATAAAATTCCATCGTTTAACAATTTAACCCCTCAAGCCAATAAAGCAATATCAAGTATAATTCGGCTCCAAGTATTATCACGCATGAATTATGTCGAGATCGTACGGCCCGATCCAAAATACAAATATACATACTATGCACTGCCGAGGGTCGAACGGCACGAACCATAGATGCATCTTTTAATCTGTCGAGGCGAACGGCCCGCTCCATGAGAGTAGTGAAGTTTACCTTGCTCGCGGAAATACTTGCGGCGCGAGTGAACATAATTTTCTCAAAGTTATTATATAATTCTTCAATTCTTTCCAAAATTAAGGAGTTTAAACAGAAAGCTTTATTCAAGACAATTAATAAGCATAATCATATAACGGTGCCAACAAAGCATGATGTAAACCTAAGACTATCCGGACATCACATGGCATATAGCTACGTACGGACTCTCGTCACCAAGTATGTATGTAGCTCCCTATACAAGTAATTTACAACAAAACATACCTAAGGGGATGAGTTCCCTCTTACAAGGTTAGAAAAGAAACTTACCTCGTCTTAAAGCTCACTTTCCGGCTTCCAATTCACTCTAAAGCCTCAACTCGGTGCCGAAAAATCCGAAACTAGTCAAATGTTATATAAATCAATCAATGTATGTTCAAAAGTTCATATTCTAACCATTAAAGTGATTAACCAACCCCAATTGAAGGATTTCTAAAATTCACCCTCGTGCCCACGTGCCCAGATTCCGAAAATTTTCGAAGAAAGTTGTTATCCACAACCTTATGAACTCAAATATATGATTTTCACTAAATTACACAACCATTTTCATGGTTAAATCTCTTTTTTTTTTAAATCAAAACCTAGGTTTTTCATCTAAACCCATAATTTTCACAATTTTTCATATTAAAATTACCCAAAATCCATGTATTAATCTTACATTAGGTAGGAATTAATTACCTTCAATAGCTAGGTTGAAATCCCCCTCTTTATAGCTCCAAAATCATCCAAGTGAATAATAAATGAACTCAAAAATAGCCTAAGTTCCATCTTAAAACATCCTACGCAGACCTGTCCCTTCATCGCGATCTCGATCAAGCCTTCGCAATCGCGAAGGCGAAACTGAAGTACCCATAAATCTCCTTCTTCGCGATCGCGAAATGACACTAGCGAACGCAGAGCACTGGGTCGACTCTTCATTTTGAACGCGTGCCTCTCATCGCGATCGCGTAAGGCAACTGGATCGCCCAGGCCTGCGACCCTTCGCGAACGCGGTAGGTCTTCCAAGAATGCGAAGATCACTGGTCCCCAAGCCTCCGCGAACACGACCTTGACTTCGCAAACGCGAAGCACAAAACCCACCCAGTCCAAACCCCTTCATCGCGAACGCAAACTCCCGTCTGCGTTCGCGAAGAAGGAAACCAGAACTGGGAAATCTGGTTTTCCTAACTCAGCCTCAGGTGGTCGGACACACCCCCGAGCCACTCGGGACCCCGTCCAAATGAATCAACAAGTTCATAAACATAATACGGACCTGCTCGAACTCTAGAATTGCATAAAACAACAATAAAACCAAGAATCACACCCCAAAACCAAACTGAATCAAGTTATGAACTTCAAGTTTCCAAATTGCTCCGAACGCGCCGAATCATACTTAGACTACTCGGAGTTACACCAAATTTTGCGTGCAAGCCTTAAATTACCAGACGGAACTATTCCTGGTCTCAGAATCCCAATTGAACCTCGATAACACCAAAACCTACTCCAAACCAAATTTAAAGAACTTTAAAACCTTCAAAGAGCAACCTTTCACTGTTAGGCGCCGAAACGCTCCCAGGTCATCCAAAACCCGATCTGAACACACGAACAAGTCCGAAATTATCATATAAACTATTGGAACCGTCAAATCCTGATTTCGATATCGTTTACTCAAAAAGTTGACCAAAGTCAAACTTATCGTTTTAGCCAACCTTAAGGAACCTAGCGTTCTGATTTCAACCCGAACCCTTCCAAATCCCGAACTAACCATCCCCACAAGTCATAAAATAATAAAAGCACGTACGGGGAGTCTTATCTAGGGAAACTGGGTTCTAGATAGCAAAAGGACAGGTCGAGTCGTTACAGAGTGTGTCTGGGTATTTATTTTGAAGTCCGTAGTTGAATTTGGCTTGAAATGACAAAAATAAGAAATTGAAGGTTTGGAAGTTTGACCGCGGAGTTGACTTTTTGATATCGGGGTCGGAATTCGATTCTGAAAATTAAAATAGGTCCGTTATGTCATTTATGACTTGTGTGCAAAATTTGAGGTCAATCGAACTTGATTTGATAGGTTTCGCCATCAAATGTAGAAGTTGGAATTTCTTAGTTTCATTAAGTTTGAATTGCGGTGCGATTCATAGTTTTGATGTTGTTATATGTGATTTCAGGCCTCAAGTAGGTCGTAATATGTTTTGGAACTTGTTGGTATGTGCGGATGGGGTCCCGAGGGGCTCAGGTGAGTTTCGGGGTGGTTTCGGACCATTTCTAGGTCATTTTTAATTGTTGGTTTTTGTCTAAAGAGGTGTACATCGTGATCGCGAAAATTTGGTCACGTTCGCGAAGAGAAAACAGCTGTTTGGGGCCTTAGGAATCGCGATCATGGAAGCTCTTTCGCGATCGCGTAGAACAAAATCTCTGCTGCACTAGCCCGACTTTGGAAGCTTATATCTCGCAATCTATAAGAAATTTGGAGATGATCCACAAGCGAAAGTTGTAGCCCTTGATGTCAAGTTTTCAGAAAGTCAAACCATTTGTAATTTGGAGCTTTGTACAAAACGTTATAGCCATTATACTAGAGGCTATCTGGAAGAGTTAGGGAGTTTGTGCTTCGCGATCGCGATTGGTTTTCCGCGATCGCAAACAGCAAATTTTGAGCTTGAAAATTTTGTGCTTCATGATCGCGAAGCATTTTCCGCGATCACAAAGAGTAAATGCCTGGATAGAAGCTATATTTTGAGGTTTCGGCCATTTTAACATATTTAGAGCTATGGAGCTCGGATTGAAGCGATTTTTGAGGCGATTTTCAGGAGATTTTCAAGAGAAACATCGGGATAGGAGTTATTGACTCAATTTTGGTAAAATTACCCGAATATATTGTTGTTTTTATCATAAATTAGTGTTTTGAGTTGAAAATGATAGAAATTTTATAGACTTTAAATTGAGGATTTGGAGGTCGATTCGTTATCGGAATGTGATAAAATTGGTATAGTTGAACTCGTATCGGAATGGATGTTTGGATTTCGTGAAAATTCTGTCAGGTTCCGAGAGATGGGCCCCGCTGTCACGACCCAATTTTCTCCTATGAGCGGTGATGGCGCCCAACGCTACCGCTAGGCAAGCCAACCGTGAACTAACCACATGATTGTTTCTTTTATTATTTTAAAAATAGCTGATATTTTTTTATTTGTGCATAAATAGGAAGTAACCATTTAATAAGATAAGAGATAACTAATTTTAAGAGCAAATGAAAGAAGTAAAACAACCCAAAAATCATCATGTGTCTACTAGCATAATTTTTCAAGACCTGGTGTCACAAGTGTATGAGCTACTAGTAGAATATACAAAAATACTATACTACTGTCTGAAGGAAAATAGACAGAAAGTAAAAGCAAAAGAAAGACTTCGGGTGCTGCAGAACGGGCTCGGAAGACAGCTCACCGCAAAGTCTCGTGGAATCAAGGATGCGCGCCAGACTGCTAACCAAATGCACCGGCCTCATATCTTGCACGATTAGTGCAGAAGTGTAGCGTGAGTACCTAATAACATGTACCCAATAAGTATCTAGTCTAACCTCGAAGAAGTAATGACGAGGGGTTGACTTCGACACTTACTATGGGCTAACAATAAAATACTGAAATTATAACTAAGCATGGACTATATAAATAAAGTTTAAGACTCAATAACAAGAAATAAATGAATAATTTTTTCACTAATAGTAAATCTCAAATTAATTTCCATCATTTAACAAATTAATCTCTCAAGCCAATTGAAACAATATCAATTATAATTGGGCTCCAAGAATTATTACGCACGAATTATGTCGAGGTCGTACGGCTCGATCCAACATAAAAATATATAAGTTGTGCACTGCCGAGGGTCGAACAGCACGAACCATAGATGCATCTATTTTATTACCGAGGTGTTCGGCCCGCTCCACAAGAAGAGCAAATACTTTATAAACATCCGATTCAAATATTATTAAGAGGCTATTATTCAAAGAAACACCAATTCTCATTAGCGGTCAAGTAACCATCCAAAACTCAAGTAAATGAAATTTGACCTTTTGCAATTCCTTTATCTAGTTCCAATATGTTTTAAACAATTAAATTAGCAGGTATGATGCAAACATCGCGGTATAACATGATTTGGGTCCTAGATTACCGGACATAAGCATACATAGTAGCTACATACGGGCTCTCGTCACCTCGTGCGTACTAGCCCCCACAAATAGAAGCACATATTAAATCAATTCACCTATGGGGTTAATTCCCTCTTACAAGGTTAGAAAAGAGACTTACATAATTCGGTGCCAAACGACTCGAAACTAGTTAAATGTTATATAAAATAGTCAATACATGTTCAAAAGTTATATCCTAACTATTAAAGTGATTTCCCAACCCTGAGGAATTCCAAAATTCACCCCCGGGCCCACGTGCCCGGATTCCGAAAAATTGTGAAGAAAGTTGTTAACCATAACCTCATGAACTCAAATATATGATTTTTCACTAAATTCCATAACCATTTTCGTGGTTAAATCCCATTTTTATCAAAACCCTAAGTTTTCCTCAAAAATCACATAAATCCTACCATTTTCCATGTTAAATATACTTATGATTCGTGTATTTAGCTAAAGAATTGATAGGGATCACTTACCTCTTGATGTTGATGGAACCCCGCCCAAAAAAGCTCTCAAAATCATCTAAGTGGGAAATGAGGAAAATAAGACAAAGTCCCGCAATAAAAGCAGTTGCACAGGCCACAGGTGTCACAATTGCGACACCTTATTCGCAAATGGGAAGGTCGAAATTGCGACAAAATCTTCGCAAATGCGAAGCTGAGCCCCCACTGTCAAGGTCGCATTAGCGACCACAACATCGCAAATATGAAGGGAGGTTGATCGCAAAAGCGACTGGAAATCTCGCAAATGCAAGTCCTGCCTTGGCCAGGCTTCTTCGAAATTATGAAGCTTGTCTCGAAAATGTGAGGTTCACAAATGCTTACAAAATCTCGCATTTGCGATACTTGAGACACCAGGAAAATAAACTAGAAAACTGAAGTCTCCCCATCAATCTGAACGCGTCCGAAACTCACCCGAGCCCTCGAGGCTCGCACCAAACTTCCACACAAGTCTATAAATATCATACAAACTTGCTCGCGCGATCAAAACACCAGAATAACATCTAAAAGCACGAATCTGACGCCAAAATGCATGAATCAAATCATGAAAACTCAAAACTTCTAAAAACACATTCGCACGTCCAATTAACCTCAAATTTTGCACATAAGTCCTAAATGACATTACTTCTGGAATCAGAATCCGAACCCGACATCAAAATGTCCACTCTCGGTCAAACTTCCCAAAAAACTTCAAATTTTCAACTTTCGCCAAATGACCCCGAAACGACCTACGGACCTCCAAATCTACATCCGGACGCGCTCCTAAATCCAAAATCACCATACGGAGCTATTCTTAAGCTCAGAATCCCAAACGGATGTCTATAACATAGAAATCCACTACAACCCAAACTTATGAAATTCACCCAATAACTTCCAATATTGGGTGCCGAAACGTTCCTGGATCATCCAAAACTCGATCCGAACATACGCCCAAGTCCAAAATCATCATACAAACCTAATTAGAACTGTCAAGTTCTGATTCGGAGGTTGTTTACTCAAAACATTGATCAAAGTCAAACTTAGCCTTTTTAGGCTAATCTAAGGAACTAAGTGTTCCGATATCAACTCGAACCCTTTCAAATCCCAAACTAACCATCCCTACAAGTCATAAAACAATAAGAGCACATACAGGGAGTCTTATTTAGGGGAACGGGGATCTAGAAAGAAAAATTACAGGTCAGGTCGTTACACCTGCGTTGACTTTTGGTTGACTTTTTAATGTGAATTTTTAAGTCGACGTTTTATTATCCGGAATTATTTTTGATGAATTTTAATGAAATTATATAATTTATTTGGCTAGATTTGAGTCGTCCGGAAATCATTTCACGCAAGAAGGCTATTTTGGAATATCGGCCTAACTTCAAAAAGGTAAGTGTCACGATTTTCACCTATAGGTCGTGATGGTGCCCAGCATCACCGCTAAGCAAGCCAACTAGTGAATTAGACAAGTTATTCCTCTATTAATAAGTTTTCGAGTAATTAAACTTTCATTATTTGCAAGATTTAAGAAAATAAAAGGTTTAAATAAATAAAACCAAGTAATAGTTCAAAACCACAATTCTACTAGTGTGTGTGCCAAGACCTGGTGTCACAAGTATATGAGCATCTAGTAGATTATACAAAATTTTAAAAATTGTCTGGATATAAAATAGATGGAATACGAATATGAAGAGAGACGCTAGGCGCTGCGGAACGGCTCAGGAAAAGCAGCTCACCACTAGGCCTCGGGATATCGAGGATGCACACCGGTAGGACCGCCTAATGCACCTGTCTCAGAACCTCCAAAAAAAGTACAGCAAGTATAGCATGAGTAAATAAACAACGTGTACCCAGTAAGTATCAAGTCTAATCTCGAAGAAGTAGTGACGAGAGGTCAACTTCGACACTCACTATGGGTCAATAATTATTCTGATAAAATCTTAAATAAATACTAGATGTGTAAATAAATTCAAATCTTCTCAACAAGCAGGGGCAAATAATTCTTTCACAATTATATAATTTCTAAATAAGTCATTCATTTTAAAGGCTGTAATTTTACAAGCCACAACAAAATATCAAGACACCACCGATCCGAAATAATGTGTACACTGCCGAAGGTCGAGCGGCACAAACTATAGATGCATCTATCTACTGTTGAGGCGTTTAGCCCGCTCCACATGAATAGAAGGATACTTTATAAGCATTTGACTTAAACATTATTACGGATTTATACTTAAACAATACGAATTTCATTAGCGATCTTTCACAATTTTTCTAACAAATCCTAATATAATTTAGGCATTTTAAATTAACAAGTATAGTGCAAAAATTCCAAATAGTTCATGCATTGGGTCCTAAAACTACCCGGACATAAGCATAATTAGTAGCTACGTACGGACTCTCGTCACCTCGTACGTACGTAGCCCCTACAAATTGTAGCAACATTTACGTTAAATCACCTATGAGGTAAATTCCCTCTTACAAGGTTAGACAAGAGACTTACCTCGTCTCAAACTCACTTTCCGGTCACATTTCGCGTTAAAGCCTCAATTTGGTGCCGAAAAATCCGAAACTAGCCAAATGTTATATAATTAATCAATAATTGCTCAAAATTTCATATTTATCTATCAGAGTAATTATCCAACCCATTTTGGAAAAATTCCTAAAATTCACCCGGGGCCCACGTGCCCTGATTCCGAAAATTTTCGGAGAAAATCGTTATCCATAACCTTAAGAACTCAAGTAGACAATTTTCATCACATTCCATAATCATTTTCGTGGTTAAAATCTCATTTTCTATCAAAACCTAGGTTTTTCATCTAAAACCCTTGATTTTCACAATTTACTTGTTAAAATCTACCCATAATCTATGTATTTAACTCACAATAGGTAGAATTAACTTACCTCCAAGTTGCTAGGTGAATACCCCTCTCAAGAAGCTCCAAAATCGCCCAAGAATGGAGAAAATGTGCTCAAAAATGGTTGAGGCCCATTTTATGACATTCTGCCCAACAGGTCTTTCGCACCTGCCAAGCCACTACCGCACCTGCAGTTCCTCTTCTATGAAAAAAATCCTCACAGGTGCAGTCCTCCCCAGCTGGCCAAACTCCGCACCTGCAGCCCTTGCCGCTTCTACGCTCTCTTCCTTCACACATGTGCGCTCGCAGGTGCGCCAAAAACTCCGCTCTTGTGATCCCTGGACTGCCCTTTGATGTTCCGCATCTGCGAGCTCGCACCTGCGACTGGCCGAGCATAGGTGCAATTGCACCAGAAGCTGGAAGCTTCAGCTGTTGCTCCTAAGTCCAAACTTGGTCCGAGCCTCGTCCGATTAACACCTGAGGCTCCCGAGGCCCCGTCCGTACATACCAACAAGTTTGAAATCATAAAACGGACTCGCTCGAACTCTCAGAATGCATAAAACAATATCAAAATTAAGAATCATACCCCAAACCAAATTGATTCTACTTAGAAACTTCAAGTTCTTCAAGCTTACTCCGAACGTGCTGAAACATACTTAAACTATTCGGAATAACACTAAATTTTGCGTGCAAGTCTTAAATCACCATACGGAACTATTCCCAAGCTCCGAATTCCAAATGGACATCGACTACTCCAAAACCTACTCCAAACCAAATTTGAAGAACTTTAAACCTTCAAATAGCCAACTTTCACTATTAAGCGCTGAAACGCTCCCAGGTCGTCCAAAACCCAATATGAACATACGCCCGAGTCCAAAATTATCATACGAACCTATTGGAACCGTCAAATCCCGATTCTGGGTCGTTTACTCAAAATGTTGACTGAAGTCAAACTTTCCCTTTAAAGCCAAACTAAGGAACCAAGCGTTCCGATTTCAACCCGAACCCTTCAAATTCCTGAACTAACCATCCCCGCAAGTCATAAAACAGTAAAAGCACATAGAGGAAGTCTTATTTAGGGGAACGGGATTCTAAAAGGAAAAACGACCGGTTGGGCCGTTACATTCTCCACCTCTTAAACAAAATGTTCGTCCTCAAACGGGTTTAGAATCATACCTAGAGTGCTGAATAATTGTGGATATCTGCTCCCTATGTCCTCCTCCTCCCAAGTCGCTTCCTCAACTAGTTGGCCGTAGCACTAAACTTATACTGTGGAAATCCTCTTGGACCTCAATTAGCGAACCTGCCTATTAATAATGGCAATTGGCTCCTCCTCATAACCCAAGCTCTCATCTAGCTAAACCGTGTGGAAGTCTAACACATGCGACAGGTCGGCAAGATACTTCCGGAGCATAGATACATGGAAAACCGGATGTACTCCCGATAGACTGGGAGGCAAGGCAAGCTCATAAGCAACTTTCCCAACTCGTCTCAACACCTCAAATGGGCCTATAAACCTTGGGCTCAACTTGCCCTTCTTCCTGAACCTATTCCCTTCATCGACGAAACCTTCAAGAGAACTTTCTCGCCCACCATAAATGATAAATCACGCGCTTTCTGATCCGTGTAACTCTTCTTTCTGGATTGTGCTGTACGAAGTCACTCCTAAATCAACTTTACCTTTTCCAAGGAATCCTTCACCAAATCAGTACCATATAACTTAGCCTTGCTAGGCTCAAACCATCCAATAGGCGAACGACATCGCCGACCATATAAAGCTCAAATGGATCCATCTCGATGCTGGATTGGTAACTGTTGTTATTAACAAACTCGGCCAAAGGCAAGAAACGATCCCACTGACCTCCGAAGTCAATCACACATGCCCTTAGCATATCCTGCAAGATCTGAGCTGTCCGCTCCGACTGTCAGTCGGTCTGCGGATGAAAGGTTGTGTTGAGCTCTACACGGGTCCCCAATTCACTCTGTATGGCTCTCCAGAAATGTGAAGTAAATTGAGGGACTCTATCTGATATGATGGAAATTAGCACACCATGCAACCGAACTATCTCCTGAATATAAATCTGGGCCAACCTCTCTGAAGTATACGTAGTCACAACCGGAATGAAGTGTGCCGACTTAGTCAACCTGTCGACAATGACCCAAACTGTATCAAACTTTTGCAAGGTCCACGGTAACCAACTACGAAGTCCATAGTAATGCGCTCCCATTTCCACTTCGATATAGTCATCTGCTGAAGTAGGCCCTTGGCCTTTGGTGCTCATACTTAACTTGCTGGCAATTTAGGCACCTAGCTACATACTCAACTATGTCTTTCTTCATCTACCGCCACCAATAATGCTGCCTCAGGTCGCAATACATCTTCGTAGCACCTGGATGAATAGAATACTGAGAACTGTGCTTCTTCTAGGATCTTTTCCCTCAGCCCATCCACATTAGGAACACATAGACGACCCTAGAGTCGCAGAACACCATCTTCGTCGATAGTAACCTCCTTGGAACCACCACGTAGTACCGTCTCTCGGAGAACTAACAAGAGTGGATCATCAAACTAGCGAGCCTTGATCCGCTCAAATAGTGAAGACTCGAGACAACACATGCAAGAACTCGACTGGGCTCTGAAATATCCAGCCTTACAAGCCTATTAGCCAAGGACTGAATGTCCAAAGCTAATAGCCTCTCCTCTGCTGAAAGAAGGCCAAACTACCCATACTCTCCGCCTTTCTGCTCAAGGCGTCTGTAACTACGTTTGCTTTGCCCTGATGGTAAAGGATAGTAATATCATAATCTTTTAGTAACTCAAGCCACTTGTGCTGTCTCAAATTTAGATCCCTCTATTTGAAAAAATGCTGCAAACTACGATAATCAATGTAAACCTCACAGGACACCCCATAAAGATAATGCCTCCAGATCTTAAGAGCATGAACTATCTCGGCCAACTCTAAATCATGTACCGGGTAATTCTTCTAGTGGGGCTTCAGCTGACGTGAAGCATATGAGATAACTTGCCCCTCCTGCATCAATACATAACCTAGGCCAACGCGTGAAGCATCACAATACACTGTATACATCCCTGAACCGGAAGGCAATACTAACACCGGTGCTGAAGTCAATGCGTTCTTGAGCTTCTGAAAGCTCACCTCACAATCATTGGACTATTAAAATGGAACACCCTTCTGGGTCAATCTGGTCAAAGGTGCTGCAATAGATGAAAAACCCTCCACAAACCAACGATAATAACCTACTAACCCTAGGAAACTCCTGATCTCAGTCACCAAAGTGGAACGATGTCAATTCTAAACTGCCTCAATCTTTGTGAGATCAACCTTAATACCCTCGCCCGATATAATATGCCCCGAGTATGCTACAAAGTTTAGCCAAAACTCACATTTGGAGAACTTAGCATATAGTTTTTGTTCCCGCAAGGTCTGAAGCACCACTCTCAAATGCTGCTCGTGCTCCTCCATGCTACGCAAATAGAACAAAATGTCATCAATGACGACGATGACAAATGATTCAATATACGGCCTGTCACCCGGTCCATCATATCCATAAATGTCGCCGGAGCGTTAGTCAAACCGAAGGACATTACCAGAAACTCATAATGGTCATATCTAGTCCGGAAAGCAGTCTTCGGAACTTCCGAATCTCGAATCTTCAACTGATGGTAACCCGATATCAAGTCAATTTTTGAGAACACTCTGACACCCTTCAACTGGTCAAATAATCATCAATACGCGGCAGCGCATACTTGTTCTTAATGATAACTTTGTTCAATTGGCAATAATCATTGCACATTCGCATAGTCACATCTTTCTTCTTCACAAATAATACTCGTGTGCCCCAAGGCGACACACTCGGCCTGACGAACCCCTTTTCTAACACCTCCTCAAGATGCTCCATCAACTCCTTCAACTCTTTTGGAGCCATACGGTATGGTGGGATAGATATAGGCTAGGTACCTAGAGCCAAGTCAATACAGAAATCAATATGACGATCTGGTGGCATGCCTAGAAGTTCAGAAGGAAACACATCAGAGAACTCCCGAACTACAGGCACCAAATCAATCACCGGAGTCTCTGCAGTAGTATCCCCAACATAGGCTAATAAGCCAAACAACCCTTCTCGACCATGTGCCGAGCCTTCAAAAAAGAAATAATTTGGCTAGATGCACTAGCAAACGAACCCTTCCACTCCAATCTAGGCAAATCTAGCATTGCCAAGGTGACAATCTTGGCATGGCAATCTAGAATGGCATGATATGGAGATAACCAGTCCATGCCCAAGAGGATCTCAAAGCCAGTCATATCAAGCAGCAGAAGATATGCTCTAGTTTCGTAACCATAGAATGTAATAACGCAGGACCGATAGATCCAATCCACAACAACAGACTCACCCACAAGAGTGGACACATAAATAGGAGTACCCAAGGACTCACAAGAAACACCCAGGAAATGAGCAAACAGAGATGACACGTATGAATACATAAACCCTGGATCAAATAATACTGAGGTATCTCTACCACAGATATAAATAATACCTGTGATCATGGAATTTGAGGCCACTGCATATGGTCTGGCCGAAAACGCATAGAACCTAGTTGGAGCGCCACCTGACTGGCCACCCCCTCTAGGACGGCCCCTACCCACCTTCCCTCCGCCTCTGGGCGGCCGGACTGCTGGTGGAACAACGGTGCTGTAATCATAAGCTGTTGACCCTGCTGCATTGCCTTGCCCCTAAGCCTGGGGTAGAATCTTCGCATATGACTTAAATCCCCGCACTCGAAACAACCCCTCGGTACGGTAGACTGCTGACTCGAAGTTTGGCCCTAATGACCTGAATACCCACCGGAGGTACCCTGAATAGCTAGTGGGGGGTAAGAACTTTCTGGCATAGCACTGAAATAAGGTCCCACTGGAGCACCCCGAGGAGGTGGAAGTGCTGGATAAGGGGGCCTGCTGGATTGACCCCTCACGAACTGACCTCTGCCCCTAGTCGGGGCACCACTGAACTCTCCTGAATATCAAAACCTCTTGTCCCTCGCCGCCTGCTCTCGGCCCTGCTGATGGACACCCTCGATCCTTCGAGCTATCTCTACAACTAGCCCGTAAGAAGACCCCTCGATCCTCCAAGCTATCTCCATAACTAGCGCGTTCGGGGGTCGAAAACCACACCTGGATATCAAAAAGCGAGGAAAATTCCGTACTCTGAGAAAAGCCCACTGCCGTAGCGCGTGCGGCGCCGCACGTGTACAATTTCCTACTGCCTGTCAAAAACAACTTTCTGTATTTCTCCGCTAATGCCCCGCATGGCGCGTCTCCCCATGCGGCGCGCTTATATAATTTTTACAGAGTAATTTTCTTATTTTGGCTAGGAGAAGGTGATTTCGTCTAGGCCGGACCCTACTTAATATAAATACATGAAAAAATCGTTATTTTTTGGACTTTTGACATATTGGAGACCTAAGGAGGCTAAGGAGGAGTTGGAGAATCAAAAGCACAAGGAGTTCATCATTCAATTCTCGCTCAAGACCAGAGTTTGGATCGTTTTATGTTTTTCTTTACATTAAACATATTTGTGATGAATTGCTCCACATCTATGGAGTAGTTCTCTTTAGGGTTTGATGGATTTGGTGTATTGATATTTGTTTGTGGATTATAACTCTAGTTGTATGTATTGAATCGTTTTGGATGATTTAATCATTGCATCTATATTCACTTGTTCATCTAATCGAGAGAGGCATAACCTGTGATATATTTGCATTATCTTGTTGGTTGATTTCATTAATTCTTCTTAGAAATCGAAAGAGACTAGTTGAATTATTGACTAAACCCAGTTAGAAGAATAATCGAAAGAGGTTCTCCTAAAGACCAATCCACTACGCATTCTTGCATATCTTCACGTGCTTAAATTGATTCATCTTGGGAGGTTGAAACTTAATCGAGAGAGGAGTTTCTACTGAACATTTGAACTAATAATTGAGTGAATTTGAGAGACTTACTTAAACATTAGAAGTAAATCATCTAGAGTTAGGTCCCAAACAATTATCTTGCACCTATCCTATCGACCCCTATTTTTTCCCGTTGATAACTTCGTTGCTTACCTTTGTTTCTATTGTTATTAGTTAATAAATTTAGATTCTTAGTTAATTTTAGATATTCATCATAAAACCTCGATTGTTGATTCTCCTAGATAGCAATCAAGCTAGAAACTACGAAAATACTGTTTAACTCCAATCCATGTGAATGCGATATTATACTATACTATCTTTGACTAGCGAGCGTAATTAAAGTGGTGTTTTGCGCTCGTAAAAATTTTCCAACACCGAACGGCTCGATACTATAAATATAAACTATAGGAAACTATTTCGAACAATAAAATTACGATCTTTGCAAGGAAATAAAAAGTCAACTCAAAAAGCCAACCCGAGCTTGGGTCTCGAAACCCGACCAAAATTGCAAAATTCGAACATCCATTCAATAATGAGTCCAACCATCCAAGAATTACTCAAATCTGACCTCAAATCGCTTTTCAAATCCCCAAATTTTAGACTAAAAAGTTTCACAAATTTTTCCATAATTTCCAACTCCAAAATACTAATTAAATAATGAAAAGAACAATAGATTCGTGTAATTTAACCAAAATCGAGTTAGGATATCTTATCCTAATGTTTTCCTTGAAACTTTCCCAAAATACTGCATCACACCGAGCTCTCTAGGTCCAAAAATGAATTATGAAATCAAACCCTCGAAATAGGCCCTTTTCAGCCCAGCGATCTCGCTCTCGGGGGCCATTCATCTGCGACGCCGCACCTGCGGAAAAACCATCACAGGTGCGGATTCCACTTAAATCTAGGGGTCCTGCTTCTGCGGTCAATGGCTTGCACTTGCGGATTCCACATCTGCGGTCCTGTCCCAAGGGCCTTCCCGAATTCCGCTTCTGCGGAAGAAATGGCCGCGCCTGCGGAGGCGTACCTGCGCCCAGGTGTCTGCACTTTCGAGCCCAGCCCTGGGCTCTCCTTTTCACTTCAGTGCTTCACCTTCCGCACCCACGATTCTGCACCTGCAGTCAAGCCCTCCGCAGGTGCGATGACACTAGCAGGCCTAGGACTTAAGCAATAAGGCTAAGTCTAAAATTTATCATGATTCAATTTGAATCACACCCGGGACCCTGTCTGAACATACCATCAAGTCCTAAAATATCATACATATACGCTCAAAGCGTTAAATCATATCAAACAACACTAGAACCACGAATCGCGCATCGATTCAAGCCTAAGGAACAATGAACTTCCGAATTCCGAAACTAATGCCGATTCATACCAAAACAACTCTGATCGACCTCAAATTTACACACAATTCATAAATGACATAAAGAACCTATTCCGACTTCCAGAATCGAAATCCCTGATAGCAATAAAGTCAACTCCCGCCAAACTTCCCAACCTTAAACTCTAGCTTTTGCCAATTCACGCCGAACCAACCTATGGACCTCCAAATCAACATCCGGACACGCTCCTAAGTCCAAAATTAACATACAGAGCTATTTGAACCATCGAAACTCCATTTCAAAGTCGTCTACACAATTGTCAAACTACGGTCAACTCTTTCAACTTAAGACTCCAACTTAGGGACTATGTGTCCCATTTTACTCCGAAACCAAAACCAAATACTCCAGCAAGTTACATAACCACAATATAACATCGGCGCTAAAATACTCAAAACGACCGGTCAGGTCGTTACATCCTCCCCCTCTTAAAAAACTGCTCATCCTCGAATGAGTATAGAGACATATTTGAAGTGGTGAAAAGATGAGGATAATGGATACACATATCATGCTCGGCCTCCCAAGTCTCCTCCTCAACCGGTTGACCCCTCCACTGAACCTTCACTGAACCAATGCTCTTCGACCTCAACTTTCGGACCTGCCTGTCCAAAATGGCCATCGGCTCCTCAACATAAGACAAATCCTTGTTCAACTGGATTAAGCTGAAGTCTAACACATGAGACGAATCACCGTGATACTTCTGGAGCATAGAAACATGGAATACTCGATGAACTGCAGTTGGACCAGGTGGTAGTGCAAGCCTATAGGCCACCTCTCTAATCTTCTCAAGAATCTCAAAAGGTCTGATATACTTAGGGCTCAACTTGCCCTTATTTCCAAAACTCATAACACCCTTCATCGGCAAAACCCGGAGTAAGACCCGCTCCCCAACCATGAATGCAATGTCGCGAACCTTCCGATCCGCATAACTCTTCTGTCTAGATTAGGCTGTGGGAAGCCGATCTTGAATCAATTTAACCTTTTCCAAAAGCATCCTGAACCAAGTCTGTACCCAATAGCCTAGCCTCACCTAGCTTAAACCAACCCAGCGGAGACCGGCACCGCCTCCCATACAAAGCCTCATATAAAGCCATCTGCATGCTCAACTAGTAGTTGTTGTTGTAGGCAAATTTCGCAAGCAACAAGAGCTGGTCCCAAGAACCCCCAAACTCTATCACACATGCACGGAGCATATTCTCCAATATCTGAATAGTGCGGTCAGACGGTCCGTCCATCTGAGGGTGAAATGTTGTACTCAACTCAATCCGTGTGCCTAACTCATGCTGTACAGCCTTCCAGAACCGTGATGTTAACTCCGTACCCCGGTCAGAGATGATGTATACTGGCACGCCATGAAGCTTGACGATCTCGCAAATATAGACCTGAGCCAGCTACTCTGAAGAATAAGTAGTCACCACTGGAATGAAATGAGCCGACTTGGTCAACCTATCCACAATCACCCATACTATATCGAACTTCCTCTGAGTCCGTGGGAGTCCAACAACAAAATCCATAGTAACACGCTCCTATTTCCACTCTGCAATCTCTAACCTCAGAAGCAATCTACCTGGCCGCTGATGCTCATACTTCATCTGCTGATAATTTAGGCACCGAGCTACATAATTCACTATTTCCTACTTCATTCTCCTCCACTACTAGTGCTGCCTCAAGTGCTGATACATCTTGTAGGCACCCGGATGAATGGAGTATCGCGAAGTATGGGCCTCCTGCAGAATCAACTCACGCAAACCATCCACATTAGGCACACATAGCCTGCCCTGTATCCCTAACACATCGTCATCCCAATAGTGACCTCATTGGCATCATCGTGTTGAACCGTGTCCTTGAGGACAAGCAGATGGGGGTCGTCATATTAACGCTCTCTGATACGATCATATAGAGAAGAGCAAGAAACCACATATGCCAAAACTCGATTCGTCTCTAAATCATCCAACCTAACAAACTGGTTGGCCAAGGCCTGAACAACCAATGCGAATGGCCTCTCTGCTGCCGGTAGATATGTTAAACTGCCCAAGCTCTCCACCTTATGAATCAAGGCATCGGCCACCACATTGGCCTTCCAGGGATGATATAGAATGGTGATATCATAGTCCTTAAGAAACTCTAGCCATCTCCGCTGCCGCAAGTTAAGATCCTTATGTTTGAACAGATGCTGAAGACTCCAGTGGTCGATATATACCTCAGTAGGGACACCATACAAATAGTGCCGCCAAATATTCAAGGCATGAACAATAGTTGCTAACTCAAGGTCGTGGACAGGATAGTTCTTCTCATGCACCTTTAGCTGTCTAGACACGTAAGCAATCACCCTACCGTCCTACATCGACATCGCACCGAGGCAAACACGCGACGCATCACAGTATACAGTGTAAGACCCCAAACCCGTAGGCAACACCAACACTGGGGTTGTAGTCAAAGTTGTCTTGAGCTTTTGAAAGCTCTCCTCACAATTCTCGGTCCACCTGAATGGAGCACCTTTCTGGGTCAATCTGGTCATAGGTGCAGCAATAGATAAGAAACCCTCTACGAATTGATGGTAATACCCTGCCAAATCAAGAAACCTTAAAATCTCGGTAGCTGAAGACAGTCTGGGCCAACATTGCACTCCTTCAATCTTCTTCGGATCTACCTTAATCCCCTTACTTGACACGACATGACCCAAAAACGCCATCGATTCAAGCCAGAATTCACGCTTTGAAAATTTTGCATACAACTTCTTTCTCTCAAAGTCTGGAGCACGGTCTTCAGGTGCTGCTCGTGATCCTCCCGGCTCGGGAAGTACACCAAGATGTTATCATTAAACACAATGACGAATGAGTCAAGATAGGGATGGAATACACTGTTCATCAAGTGCATGAATGCTGCTGGGATGTTGGTCAGCCCAAATAACATCACAAGGAACTCGTAATGACCATACCGAGTTCGGAAGGCAGTCTTCGAAATATCTGACTCCCGAATCTTCAACTGATGATAGCCTAAATGCAAATCAATCTTTGAGAATGCTCTAGCACCCTATAGCTGATCAAATAGGTCATCAACGCTTGCTAAATTGTTTTCAAAGATTAATTTAAGGTCTGGCCACCACTAGTTGAAGATTAGGGCATCGGATGTCCCGAAGATAGCTTTTCGGACTTGGTATGGACATTATGAGTTTCTAGTAATGTCATTTGGCTTAACAAACACCCCAGTAACATTTATGGATTTGATGAACCGGGTATTTAACCCCTATTTGGATTCTTTTATGATCGTATTAA
Organism: Nicotiana obtusifolia; assembly: GCA_002018475.1. Classification (NCBI taxonomy): domain Eukaryota; kingdom Viridiplantae; phylum Streptophyta; class Magnoliopsida; order Solanales; family Solanaceae; genus Nicotiana; species Nicotiana obtusifolia. The sequence goes on along the minus strand of MCJB01007869.1, from coordinate 25,343 downwards.
TTGATGATATCTTGATCTACTCCCGCAATCAAGAGGAGCATGAACAACATCGTCGGATTGTACTTCAGACTCTGAGAGATATTCAGTTATATGCCAAGTTTTTAAAGTGTGAGTTTTGGTTAGATTCAGTTGCTTTTTTGGCATTGTTGTATCGACCGAGGCATTAAAATGGATCCTAAGAAGATTGAGACGGTTCAAAACTGGCCTAGACTACTTCAGCTACAAAGATTCGGAGTTTTATGCGTTTAGCGGGTTATTATCGCCGGTTTGTGGAGGGGTTTTCATCCATAGCAATCCCATTGACTAGATTGACCCAGAAGGGTGCTCCATTCAAGCGGTCTGATAAGTGTGAGTTGAGCTTTCATAAGCTCAAGATTGCTTTGACTACAGCCCCAGTGTTGATATTGCCTACAGGTCCAGGATCCTACACGGTGTATTGTAATGCATCGTGCATTGGGCTCGGTGCAGTAGTGATACAGGATGGCAGGGTGATTACATATGCATCGCGGTAATTGACAGTTCACGAGAAGAATTGCCATGTTCATGACTTAGAGTTGGCAGTCATTGTTCATGCACTATAGATTTGGAGGCATTACCTCTACGGTGTGTCATGTGAAGTGTTCACGGATCATCGCAGTCTACAGTATTTGTTCAAGCAAAAGGATCTCAACTTGAGCCAGAGGAGGTGGTTGGAGCTGTTGAAAGACTATGATATCACTATTTTGTATCATCCCGGGAAGGCCAATATGGTGGCCTATGCCTTGAGTAAAAAGGATGTGAGTATAGGTAGTCTTGTGTATATTCCAGTTGGTGAGAGACCGCTAGCATCAGATGTTTAGGCCTTGGCCAATCAGTTCGTGAGGTTAGATGTTTCGGCGCCCAGTTGTGTTCTAGCTTGTACGGTCTCTCGGCCTTCTTTGTATAAGCGCATTAGAGAGTGTTAGTATGACGACCCAAATTTTTTTGTCCTTAAGTACACGGTGCGGCACGCTGGTGCCAAACAGGTTACATCGGAGATGATGGGGTGTTGCGGATGTAGGGTCAGATTTGTGTACCCAATGTGGATGGGCTTCGTGAGTTGATTCTAGAGGAGGCCCACAGTTCGCGGTATTCCATTCATCCGGGTACCACCAAGATGTATTAATATTTGAGGAAACATTATGGTGAAGAAGGATGAAGAAGGAAGTGGAAGTGGGAGCGTATTACCATGGATTTTGTTGTTGGGCTCCCACAGACTTCGAAGAAATTCGACGCGGTATGGGTCATTGTGGATGGGTTGACCAAGTCGGCAAATTTCATAACAGTAGTAGTTACCTATTCTTCAGAGCGGTTGGCTGAGATCTATATCCGCGAGATTGTTCATCTTCATGGTGTGCTGGTGTCATCATTTCTAATCATGGTACGCAATTCAACTTGCACTTCTGGAGGCCCGTACAGCGTGAGTTAGGCACACGGTTTGAGTTGATTACAAAAGTTCACCCCCAGACGGATGGACAGTCCAAGCGCACCATTCAGATAGTGGAGGATATGCTTCGCGCATGCGTTATAGATTTTAGGGGTTCTTGGGATCAGTTCTTGCCTCTTATGGAGTTTGCCTACAGCAACAGCTACCAATCGATTATTCAGATGGCTCCTTATAAGGCATTATACGGGAGACGGTTCCGTTCGCCAGTTGTTTGGTTTGAGCCGGGAGTGGCTCAGTTGTTGGGTATCGATTTGGTCCAGGATGCCTTGGAAAAGGTCAAGACAATTCAGGATCGACTCTGCACAACTCAGTCTAGGCAAAAGAGTTATGTCGATCGTAGAGTTTGTGATGTTGCATTCATGGAAAGGGTTTTGATCCGGGTTTCACCCATGAATGGTGTGATGAGGTTCGGAAAGAAGGGCAAGTTGAGCCCTAAGTATATCAGACCCTTTGAGATTCTTGAGAGGGTTGGTGAGGTGGTCTACAAACTTGCATTGCCACCTAGCTTATCAGCAGTTCACCCGGTGTTCCATGTCTCCATGCTCCAGAAGTATCACGGTGAACTGTCCTATGTGTTAGATTTCAGCTTGTCCAATTGGACAAGGATTTGACTTATAAGAAGGAGCCGGTGGCCATTCTAGCCCAGCAGGTCCAGAAGTTGAGGTCTAAGAGTTATCCTTCAGTTAGAGTACAGTGGAGAGGTTAGCCGATCGAGGAAGCCACGTGGGAGTCCGAGTACGACATGGAGAGTAGATATCCACACCTTTTCACCAGTCTAGATACCTTTCTATGTCCGTTCGAGGACGAACGTTTGTTTAAGAGATGGAGAATGTGATGATCCGATAGGTCATTTAGTTTTAACCTTTATTGCTTTGTTTTAAGACCTCGATTAGCTCCGTTTTAGCAATTTTTTATTTGTGTGCACAGTCCTGTATCTTTTTCCGGAAAAATTTTATGTGAAAAACTGAAAAAAATGTGAATTTTAGCCTTAAAAATAATTTGAGTTGACTATGGTTAATATTTTGTATAAACGGACCCAGATCAGTATTTTGATGGTCCTAGTGGGTTTGTATCGTAATTAGGGACTCAGGCATATGCCCGGAATTGAATTCAGAAGTCCCTAACTTGATTTACGTGATTTGTTGAAAATTAGTAATTTGAAGGTTTAAAGAATTCATAAGTTTGACTGTAGGTTGACTTTGTTGCTACCACATTCGAATTTTGATTCCGAAACTTGGTATATGTCCATTCACTATTTGTAATTCGTCTGCAAAATTTGGTGCAAAACAAAGTTGATTTGGTACGGTTCAGACGCTCGGTTGTAAATTTAAAAGTTCTTGAGTTTCATTAAAAATTTCAAAAATTTTGATGTCCGATTCGTAATTCTAGGTGTTAGTTTGGTGTTCTAATCGCGCGAGCGAGTTCGTATGATGTTATTACACTTGTGTGCACGTTTGGTTTGGAACCCCAGGGGCTCGGGTGATTTTCGGATAGGCTACAGATTGATTTTGGCTTAGAAAGTTTGTTGGTTTTCACTGTTTCTGATATATGGTGCTTTGTTCTTCTTGATCGCGAAGGGTAACTAGGGTTTGTTCTACGTGAACGCGAGCCCAGGCTCGCGAACGCGATGGCCGGGGGGACAGACCATCGTGAACGCGTGAAGCTCCTCGCGGACGCGAAGGCCATTTTGGTCGCTGCTCTACGCGATCGCATCAAGCCATTAGCGAATGCGAAGAAAGCCTGACGCCCAGTGACTTAAATATCCCAAAGTCAGGATTTAACCCATTTTTCAACATTTCCAAGTTGGAGCTCGGCCTAGAAGCGATTTTGAAAAGAAATTTCATTCCAACTTCATAGGTTAGTAGATTTTAACTCGTTTTATTTCTATTTCCATAAACGCCCATTGATTTCTAACCTTTAATCTATGCTTTTTCATGATAGAAATTAGGGATTTAGGTAGAAATTGGAGATTTTGAGAAATTGAGATTTAGACCTCAAATTGAGGTTGGATTTCGAAATTAATCACATAATCGAGCTCGGGAGTGAATGGATAATTGGGTTTTGGTCCGAATCTCGGGTTTTGACCAAGCGAGCCAGGGGTTGACTTTTTTCCAAAACCATTAAAGATTGAACGTTTTCAATCGTGGGTAGTTTCTAAAGTTTATTTTGAATTGTTTGAACTATATTTGGTTAGATTTGATTGGTTTGGAGGCGAATTTTTAAGGAAAGGCCCCGGTTGAGCTTTGATTTGATTGTGGAGCGAGGTAAGTGTTGGATCTAACCTTGACTTGAGGGAGTTAGGAATTTTTGAACTATGTATTGTGTGGATTATTTGAGAAAATAACGTATATGCGAGGTGATGAGTGTATATAAGCTGTCAAAATATTTGTTTCTCCATGTTTTCTCGTTATTTCATGAATTATCTTATTCCATGCCTTAATTGTTACTTGCTTTAATTGCTTTCTATGCTGTAATTTGTTATTCGTCATTTAATTATTCTTGTATTGCATTGTTCGTGCCTTCCATGATTACGTGCTTATTTGCTACTTACCTTAACTGTATTACTTGCACACCCTAATTGTCACGTGCCTTGTCCTATTGTATCTTGTAATATTCGTTGCATCCTTTGATTATTACGGGTTTCTTTTATTGCCTTGCACTCATACTCTTTGATTGTAGAAATCCTGGTAAATTGAGTTATTGGATTGTTTATGTTATTTGAAATTGATTGGGAATCGGGTTGCACGCTGCAACGGAAATTTGAAAGATGATGAATTGAACGGCGAAATAAGGGAGGATACTTGATACTGATAAATGATGATACGGTGGGATCGGGTTGCGCGCCACAACGTATTATGTACATGATACTTGATATTGATTATTGATTCTATGGTGGAATAAGGGAGGATAATTGATATTGATAAATGATGATCAGGTGGGATCGGGTTGCGTGTCGCAACAGATCATAAACATGATACTAAATGTTGATAAAGGATGTTAAGGTGGGATTTGGTTGCGCGCCAAAATGGATTGTGTGTATTGTAATTGTTGTTTTGTTGTGTTAGTTTCAGTATTTTTATATGAGATTACGAGGTTGTTATTCTGGGCTTTCTGTCAGTGAGGTTTGGATTCATTTTCATAAACTAACTGCTTTACTTTTATTTTCTATTATTATTATTATTATTATTAGTATTATCATTATTATTATTATTATTATTATTATTATTGCGTATAGGTTATTGTAAGTGGCCCGCTTTTGTTTCGTCACTACTTCGTCAAGGTTAGACTCGATACTTATATAGTGGCGGATCTAGAAATTTAAGTTCGTGGGTGCTTAAAAAAGTGACTGGTGAAAACTAGAAAATAGCTTGATAATATGAGGGAAAAAGAAAAAGAAATAATTTGCCTGTTTTAAAAGGTTTCTTGCCTGGCAGACAGATTCGAATCCTCGCCACTCTCAGTTCCATAAACTTCAAGTCCCTTCCCTTAACCAAAGCACGCACTAGACTTTTTGTTTGCTAGGTGCTTTCTGCTCTATTATATTAGTTTCTTCAAATTTTCTATACAACTCTATATATACTCGGACCGAGGTTAATGGGTGCTCAAGCACCTAAAATTAGTGTGTAGATTCGCCCTTGCTTATAGAGTACATGGGGTCGATTGTACTCATATTACACTGTACATTTCTTGTGCAGATACCAGAGTTGGTCCCGACAGCGTCCAGTGAGGTTGCGGGATCTAGCTACTAGCGGAGACTTGAGGTATAGCTGCACGACGTTCGCAACCCTAAAGTCCCCTTCTATATCATCTTAGCTGTTTATATTGATTCAGACAGTTATATTTTTATTCAACCTATTATTTGTAGAACTCTAGATGCTCATGTATTCTTGACACAAATTTTGGAATTGTATTTGGATTTCGTCGTTTATTAATTTTCTTACCTTATTTCAGACTATTCGGCTTTATTGTGATAAATTGATTCAAATTGTTAAAAATGGTTAATAAGTATATCTAACGTTGGGCATTTTCGTGACATTGGAGCCTTAAAACTAACAATTAAATACGCTAAAAACTGTTTTCAGTCGATATATTTTGCAATACATGTTTTAATTTTCATATATATATATATATATATATATATATATATATATATATATATATATATATATATATATATGCTGTTGCTATCATCGTACAAATACATCACTGCTTCCTATAGCAACAGCCTCTTTCTTTCTTCACCTTCAACTAATGCTTCTTCAGTTTCTTCAGTCTTGAAATAGAGAACTTTTATTGCACTTAATCTTCTTCCCTGTTGAGTGTTAAAATCTCAGGTATGGTTTTCTTTCAATCTCTTCCCAATCTTCTTCTCCTTTTTATTCATTTTTTTTCCCTTTCCATGTCTTTGTTGGGTTCGTTCCATACTTCTCAATTTCATAGCTAGTGGCCTGGTGTCAAACTCTACTAATGAATATTTGCAACTTGTGATGCATAAAAATTAAGTTAATTTGTATCATAAGTTTGAATCGGTGGTCTTATGTTTTATAAAATGAGTATTCTTTATTAATTACTGCTTCAAATCTATTTATTCTGTTACCATCTGTTGTATTTGATGTTCTTTGATGCTATGTAGCTACTGGTCAAATTAGGCTATGATGCTATGTCATGTGTTTCTCTATGAACTGATGACACTTTAAATAGACTATTATATAGTTATTGGTTTATTTCTAATGACTTTCAAGGTTCTATTCCCTTCTTGCTTGGAATGATTGGAAGGGGAAGGAAAACTAAATTCAAAGGCAAATATTGACATAAATTTTACATTTGAAGTAGTTCGGTTCATGTTAAAATTCATTAAATGGATAGTATAGTCAATTGAGCTTTAAGTAATCTATGAAATCCAAGCTTCTTGATTAGCCAATCTTGAAAATTGTTTATCGGATTTAACTAGCAACCCCTAAAACTGCTCACTGGATTTTTGACATTTGGAATGTCGTTTCCTATATTACATAATTACTCTAGATTACAGGATAAATTTTATGGGTGGTCATTCAATTTTGCGTTCATTGAACAAAAGTTACTTTTTTTGTTTTCGTTACGTAAAAACCATTCAACTTTGTGTTCATTACTCAAAAGTCTTTTTTTTTTTGTTACACAAAAATTATTTTTCTTTGCTCTATTTCTCACAAAAGTCACCTTGACCAGATTTTATAATATTTTTACTTGAAAAGTCTATTATGTCATTAACATTATAAATCTTAAATGTAATACCTTCCATATTATATATTATGTAATATATTTTTAATTAGATATTTTACTTATAACTAAAATAACTTTAAATTATTTTATTTTATTATTTTTATAATATATCCATACATTTAATTTTTTTCATGGCACTCAATTTGTTTAATCATAATAAAACATGAACATATTTTAAATATAAAAATGATAAAAAAAAATATTTATTTTTTAATATTTATTTAAAATAATAAAAACAGATTTGTTTAATAAATGATTAGTTTTTTATAGTCAATAAATATTTTTTAAAAAGTCTCACAGATATTTGTGTTTAACATTAAGTTTTTTAAAGCTTTATCTGTTATTATTATTTACTTGAAAGTATTAAATTGATGTGTCATTTTGCTAAATGTGGATATTTCATTTATTAAATTAATGGGTATGGCTTGGCTGATAAATCAATGAGCTTTGATTTTTTAATTTTTATTAAACATATTTCATTAAGCATGATTAAGAATGTGGACTTGAGATTTGTTCTTGGTAATGTTACTGAAAAATTTAATAATGCTATTTATATATCTTAAAAATTAATATTAAGAAAATTAAATGTACGAATATATTATAAAAATAATAAATAAAATAATATTAAGTTATTTTTATTAAGGTAAATGACTGGGTAAAAGTATAGCTATAATATAGAAGGTATTACATAAACGGAAAGATTTATAATATCAAGGGCATAATAGATTTTTCGGGTTAAAGGTTTGTAAAATCTGGTCAAAGTGATTATTGTGATAACTAGAGCATAGTAAAATAATTTTTTCGTAATAAAAAAAGGAAAAGTGACTTTTGAGTAATGAACACAGAGTTGAATGACTTTTACGTATCAAAAAAAAAATAACTTTTAAATAATGAACACAAAATTGAATGATCACCCATAAAATTTACTCCAGCTAAACATGTGAGGAAACATCGCACTTTATAGTTGAGGAAGGAAGTGTACGACGATAATGTTTTGGCATTGCCATTAGTAGTGGTACTCATTGACAATATGAGAAAGTCGATATTATCTTTAGTACTTTATTGATCCTATATTGCATTTAGACACATGTCAGCGCTGCGCTATAAAGAAGTGCTTGATCAAACCTTATTATCCTCAGAAGGTCTATCGTTTTCAATTTGGATCCTTGACTTGTAAAAGTGATTGATTTTCCGGTCACAGAAGAAGAGGGACAGAGGAGATTGGTTTTTCAACTGGATGCTACAACAGTTGGCTCTAAAGTCCAATAAGGTAGAGTTTGACTTCCATTGTTATTGTTTTGCTTCAGTTCAATGGCATTTCTCTTGATAGTTTCTTTTTTTTTTTTTTACCTAATTCTATCAAATTCTTTTTGAACCATCTACAACAATGCAGTGTGATGGATGCCACAATCATCTATCGAGGAAAAAGTATAATTGAAATCAAACAATAAAGTCTCTATGACGTCTTGGATGGTACTGAGAAAACTGTACGACTTCATCCTTTCACTCTCTTCATAGTTGCAAAATATCAATATGGAACACTGAAAGACCAAAAATCTACAAGAATTAAATGATTTTTCCACCCTTTAATATCTAAACTATTCTTTTAATATAGATGCACAAAAAGGTGAAAATATTTTTGAATAATTAATGTTTATCATGATAACAGTGTTGAGTCTCTTCAACTTTCTGCCATCATTATGCTCTTTAAAAACCAATGCAGATTTATAAAAAAAAATTTAAGACATTAGACAATTATACATTACGTATAAGTACATTGAATTTGCTAGCAAACAAAGAGACCGTTGTACGTTACAATTCATAATTCCATGAATCGACAACAATTACAAAGAACCATATGTATTCTGTTGTCTCTTTTTATTTTGTATTGTCATTTTGCGCTTTTTTATTGTAGGCTCAAGACATCAGATTGTCAAGTTACTCTTATATTTCTTGATTCTAAAACTCTTGCTTCTACTGGGAGGCTATTCGTCCACGTAAACTTTTCATTTCTTCATGGAGGCATAGATTTGATTGTCTGATGTTGTTGCCAGTAGATATAGATCCTACAAGTCGTTTCGGTAAAGAACAAGTAAATTTCTCTATTGGCTTAGTTAATTATAACTATCAGTGTATAATTCTTCAAAGGTTAAGTTGGTTACACCTGAGGTTTATATATACCAATTCACTAAATAGTAGATGTATAGGAATTCATTTGTCTTGCGGAAATAGTAAGTGTCCGTAAGTTCTTTTTGGCCGTGTGCTTCCTTAGACAAGGTATATGTCAATAGGCTTATAATTAACTTCGTTCCACCGTTGGTCTCAGATTACAAGTTCCGTGCACTGAATTGATACAAATATATTGAGCTGCATTTGTCTGCGGACTATGTTGGTGCATTTTGCTAACCTATTTTTATCGTTCTACCGAGTTCTTTCATCTGCTTTTCCTTCAATAAGCTCTTTGTCTTCCATGTTTTCTTCTTCAATCTGATCAGAGAATCCAAAAGTACAAGCGGGATCTTCTTCCGCATTTTCCTCTTTCATTCGATAGTGTTTGAAATTATGTCTTTTGTTTGATTGTTATTTTCGTCCTGTTTGTTCGATTTTTCATTTTCCCCTTTTGTTTTATGTGCTAATGCTTGATTTGATTTCTTCTGCATATTTTGTTGTTGTGTCTACGTATTTGATTATAAATCGAGTTTTGCGTATTTTGGTATCTTCAGAACCTAGCAAAGCAGATTGGGCGGATGCCATGGAATCATTCAAATAGGGATTCCAACATGATACTTCTCCTAAGTTAAGCATACTACTTTCCTGTTCGTTTTCGTGGTCTCAGTTGGTTTATCAGCTTTCTGTTACTGTGCTCAACTCCTTTTATAATTCAACTCAAAGAGTTAAGTGCATTTTTTTACAATTTATGGTAAAATGTAATTTATGACAAATGGTTCCTATTGAATTTCTGACAGTACAGTCTTTATGTCATCATCTTCATGCAAAATCTTGAAGATGTTAAACATGCTTCGGACAATAATTAACTATACACATTTAGAACATCTTGAGTCTTGAACCGTAGCATGTAACATAAAATGATTCGTGTACATTATAAATTACACATTTGATTGTATGCAAGCTGGTCAATGTGGAGCTGTTACTCTTGAATCAAGGATCAATAGTGGAGTCACTTTCCTCAAAATTAGAATAACCATGAACCTCAAATCAAAACCAATAGTTCATTACTAATTGATCGAGAAGTCTAAATTTTCTTTTTTGAAGTTTAAAAGCTTGCATCTCTAACTGAGATATTGACGTTGTTATTTCGAAAATTTTAATGAATTCAGGAATCTTCAGTTAGTTTGTACATACTTAGGGGTCGTTTGGTTTGAATATAGATTATGATGGGATTGTTTTTTATCCATTGTTTGGTATTTTGTATTAAAAATGACATTTGCATAATTTTTAAGAAGAAGATATAAGTTATTCCGGCACTAATTACCCCACCCCCTATAAGGTATAAGTTATCTCAGTATTAATTTCAATCCCGGGATAACCTATCTCAGGTTTGCTAATCAAACAAAGTATTAAGGTGGTATTAAATTTCTATCCCAGCACTATTTGTACTTATACCTCATACCAAACGACCCCTTGTTGGTAGTACATATAGTTGCAATGGATTCAAGTATTAAAACTGAATATTCAAATGCACACAAGATTGCAATTGAGTTTTTCTGTGAATAACAAATATGCAGAAAACTTTTCGCTCATAAAATATACTAGAAGAACAAATTTTGAGATTTTAATAAAATTGTAGGGCCAATAAAATTTTGCCGAATCATTACTTTGCATAGATAGCAAGGAGTACAGGTGTTGCTTCCTTACGCACACGCAAGTATACGTGATCGACAAGTAATATAGGACAATGAGTCCGGATTATCGTACCCAAGGGACTTAAGTTTAACTACTTTAGAACAACTAATATTGTTATTTTATCAAGCAATGAGCAAGTTTAGTATATGATTTAGTCTAAATTATAATTCTAATTTAACCTATCAATAGCAAAAGAACAATATTGTATTTTGATATCAATAAAACAAAGATTCCAGGGTTGTGATTATATTCCCAATCCTATTGCGTTCTAATTGACTTATCGTTCATATAGTTAATGTAAGATTGCTAATTAATCGATAATGATTCTCATAGCCTTCTTCCGAAGTACTATTCGCCTATTCCTAACAAGATTAATGCCTATATTCCTATGGAATTAATCTAGCAAGAATGCATGAAGAACACGATTTATGTAATTAAGCATGACAATTAAGTATATTTCTATCTTAATCGCGAATCCGCTCTTTTTAACAAAGTTAAGAACATGCTTTCTTCAATTCTCATTCTAATCTAAACATAGTTTTCCCAAACATAGCATAGATAATTGATAGAACTTAATCGATGGCCAAAACAATTAAGCAATTAAACATAGAATTGAAGAAACAATCTTATCCACATTAACTATTTAA
>MCJB01007869.1:0-14088 GCA_002018475.1 Nicotiana obtusifolia | reverse complement strand
AACACAATATTCATGGCTAATCACAACCCCAGAACAAGGGGTGATTAGCCACTCATGTTCAACAAAAACAATTAACTAAAGAAGAAAACTAAAATAGAGATACTAGTTTTGATTGATGAACTAAGAATTTGATGACGTTGTTGATGTTCCTAGCCTCCCTTTTGCTCCAAAATCGTGTTGTGTGTCTTCACAATGAGTTTAGGGATGTTTATATAGGAGTTGGGAAGGTTTTGGGGCGGTTTTGGGCCTTCTAGATCGCAAAGGAAATAAAATCCCGTAACCAGTCCCCTGGGGGGCGCTGGGCGCTGTCCAGGGGACTGGAGGCAGTGCCCTTCTCCTTTGATTCTGTCTCCAGCGCCACAGGCAGCTGTGGGCGCTGGCCTGTGGCCTGGTTCCCTCTTTTGTGCTCTTTTCTCGTTGTTTTGGCTTGCTTTCTCCCCCGATTTCGTCCCCGATTGTTATAATCTTGTTCCTACACATAAAACACATTATATTAACATGAATCGATATGATTTAACATCCAAATTCAAACAATGAAGAGTTAAAATATAGGATAAGTTACATTAATTTAGTACTTTTCTACCCATTATCAGTATGGCAGAATCTTTTTGTCATGCAAGGTGTGACCCTCAGTACTTCCACAGCCTATCATCCGCAAGTCGATGGTCAAACTAAGGTACTCCACAGGACTGCGAAGACCTATTTAAGGTGTTTTTGTGATGATAGCCAACAAGATTGGACTTCTTATTTGTCACTAGCAGAATGATGGTATAACACCACCTTTCACTCAGCCATTCAAACCACACCTTATGAAACTCTCTATGGACAACCACCTCCTATTCATCTACCTTATCTACTAGGTGATTGGGTCTATCTGAAGCTTCAACCTTATCCACAGATTACACTCTCTAACCACTCATTTCTAAGCTTTCAACCAAGTATGATGGCCCATACCAGATCCTACAGAAAATTGGTCCAGTTGCTTACAAGCTCTCACTTCCTTCTTATGTTGCTATCCATTCTACTTTTCATGTTTCTCAGCTCAAGCCATGTTATGCGATTCTTGATAGGGTTAATCATCCACCAGTAATTGATGTTACCAGTCCCTACTGTGTGGAACCTCAAGAGATTTTGGACAGAAGGATGATCAAACGAGGAAACAAACCAGTCCCTCAAATTTTGGTCCAGTGGTCACAAATGTTGAAGGAGCAAGCTACTTGGAAAGACTATGCAGTGATGAAGTTGAAGTTTCCTTCCTTCCTTCCTTGAGTAAAAGGAAGATTTTTAAGGGAAGGGCAATGATGCAATAATGAATTGTGGAAAAACCACTATTGTGCTTCAGGAGTAGTACCAGTCGCTTGCGAAGGAGTACCTAACTGTTATAGTTAGTTGGAGTCAAATTAAATAGAGAGTTTCAGTTGTTACACTTTAGTCCTCTTAAGTTTATAGTTTATGTTTTATAGTATTCGCATTGAGTCTGTAACTTCTGTACGAAGGGCCAGTGGCGGATCCAGGATTTTAAGGTCATGGGTGCTCACTCTCTGGCTATATAAAAAAATTGGTTCAAGCAAGAATCGATCCCTTGACCACTTCATATTTGTGCACTCTATTGACACCTCTTAACCAAAGCACCCAGAAGATTTTTTGTTTAATGGGTGCATCCTAGTTCTTTATAACAGTATTTTCTGTATTTTCTATATAATTATACAGAGTTTGCGTCGGGGTTAACGGGTGCTTCAGCACCCGGTACTCAACACGTGGATCCGCCCTGCGAAGGGCACTTTTGGTCCTCGATAGTACTGTCAGCTGAGGAAGTGTACAACCTTATCTCTTAATAGTGGTCCTAGGGGAATATTCTTCTATATATTTGTAATTCCCTGCATTCTGGCAAATTTATCTATGAAAATATCTCAGTCTAAACCCTAGCATATCCTTTAACTTAGTTTTTATCTTAAATTCCTCCGCCTCTTCTTACTGTTTTATTGCCTTTGGCATCAGTGTTAAGTTTTCTTTTCTTTCTTCTACCCAGGGCGGATCTACGTTATACATACCGGGTACTGAAGCACCCATTAACCCCGACATAAACTCTGTATAATTATATAGAATATACAGGAAATATTGATATGAAGAACTAGCAAGCACCCATTAAACAAAAAGTCTTTTGGTGCTTTGGTTAAGAGGTGAGAATAGAGTGCACAAATATGAAGTGATTAGGGATCGATTCTTGCCTGAAGCAATTTTTTTATATGGCCAGAGAGTGAGCACCCACGACCTTACAATCCTGGATCCGCCACTGCTTCTATCTATGTTAGTATTTAGGAAAAAATACCAAATGAATTTGGAAGAAATGCGGGATAGACGTAGAAGGTATAGATTTTATTGTGAAGAATTGAGTTGGGCTATTAGAGCAAGTGTGGTTACATCTTTACAAGTCACTCAATAGGCCCAACTACTGAAGCCCAATATCTTTCAGTTGAATAAATATTTGTTTATCCGGCTAGTTATACACCACTTCTAAGGGAGGATTTACATATATAACAAGTTTTGGGTTATTATTGAAGTTATTCCCGTATTGCATAAAAATTTATAAGTTTATCCATTTTAGGATCAGCTTCAAACTTAGCAAGTCTGAAGTTGAAAAAATTTGTGACTGAAGTTGCCAACTTTAGATGCACTTAAGATTGTTTAGCCTGAAATGCGATAATTTTTGTATGCACTTATGACTTTTTTAGACTGAGGTACAAATTGCTTAGAAACATAAACTTATTTTTCGAATTTTAAAAATACAACACATGATTCAATACCTAAATCTACTCCAAATGAGCTCAACCCCATCATCAATTTGTCAAAAAATTAACAAATCTAACAACCCCATCTTGCAACTAAGAAGAAGAAAAAAACCCTAAAGCAGCAATGAAGAAGAAGAGAAAAGCGTGTTAAACTTTTTTTTAAAAGTTGGTACACGTTAAATCGGGGTAACCAAATAAGGCGCCCCATAATGTTTTTAGGATTTCATGAGGAATTTTCATAAACCACTATTGTTTAGAGCCTAGTAACTATAGTTTGAATAATTACCATTCGTAGCTACTATTTAATTGTTACTAACTTGTATCACTTATATTGAAATGCGCAACAAATACAACTTGTGTCAACTTTATTCGTTGAGCATTCAACGTGTATCAATCGTACTTGTTATCACAATTGTATTCATTCTTGCAACGAATACAATATGTATCAATTGTAACTAACGCAAAATACAAGGGTGTATAGAAAGAATACACCATGTGTCGATGTATTTGTTCAAGCAACTAATATAACTAAGGCGAAATAACAGAAATACAGAAAAATCAAATATTGTTGTTGAGAATCGAATTCAAGACCTCCACTAACTAAGTGGGCACTCTAAGCAACTTAGCTACGAGAGTATAAATGCCTTAGTTATTACTAAATACAGCTACGAATGATAAATTTACTAAAAATATAGCTACCTATAATAATATAGTATAAGTGATTGATGTGTCGCGTAATTTTCTTTTCTTTTTCTTTTTTTTTTTTTTTTGTATGAGTAGTGTTTTCCTTGGGCCCAAAACATTTGGTTCAACCCAAAAAGGGGGTAACCCATACCACTCTGAAGTCCGAATATTTTGAGCTTCTCGTCTTGTACACCAATCTCTCTCCCACACACACACACGCTGCTGTGCAATCAAATGGAAGATATTGAAGATTTGCTTGCGGGTGCCGGCGCCGGAGTACCTCCAGGTTTCCGGTTACCAGTTCCGGCGGCCGTTGGAGTCAATCAAAAGCAAAGGAAAAAGAACAGTGTAAAGAATAAGCTAACAGTAGTGCAAGACTCTCCTGCACCCAAAATACCTGGCACTCAGGTAACATTTTTCGCCCTTTTGAAGAACCCCTTTTTTGCACAAGTTGCTTTTGTTGCTATTACTGTGTATTCTTGTTTGATTATAATTTATTTGTTTGAATATGAATGTTTTACAGACTATTTACATCAAGACATTTGGATGTTCTCATAACCAGGTAATTTGCTTGTTCACTTAATTATTCCCATGTTGATAAAAATATGAATTTTCTGATACTTCCTAGGAGTATTATTGATCAAAATTTTCACTTACTGTGGAGTTGGATTTGTTAGTTAAGAAAAAAAATTTAATTGGCCTCTTTTGTTGTGAGGAAATAAAATGCTCAGGAAGACAAACAGATATATTTATAATGGTTTTCATACTTCTCTTCATCCATTAAGCTCCACATTTGCTTTGAAATTTCAGCAAGACTAGTTGTAAATTGCTGGTTGTGATTCTCTTAGCAAGAAAGGCTTGGGATTTACTTTCGATCTGCTTTTTGGATGAGGAAAGACAACCCAGAGGTCCCTGGTAGTGCAACTTACACACACACACACACACACAAAAAAAAAAAAAAGAGAACCTAAGCACTCTTGTTAGGCTTTTAATGTTTTATGTAAAACCTTATCACCTCAGGGTAGATCTTGAGATGTAGTTTGAAAGGAGCTTAGTGGTATCCTCTTTTTACTTCCTCTTTTTCTGCTAGGAGTTTTTTTTTAATTTTTTTGACTGAATTATTGACTGTATTTGTAGTAAGCAAATAAATGTCAGACGACTAGCAGAAAATAGTCTTATGATTCAAAATCATTACTGATGGTTGAGTCGAAGAGTGTTTTAGAAAGCATTGGTGAAAGTTTGATGTACTAAATCACAAATCTTGGCTATGCTGGATAGCACAGGTAGCTGGAACCAGAAAATAGGAGTATAAGTTCTATATAATTTTTGAGTAGGGTGAGAGTTGTCAGTTTTCTCTTTCTACTTTTGGCTGGATTAAAAACCAGAAAATCTTTGAGTCTTTGACGTCATAGAACAAGTAATTCGCCGCTAAAGCTTGGTCAAAATTTCATACAGTGAATGGGTTTCCTCAGCGTTATTATATCTTCCCCACCAAGTTGATCTATGAAAGAAAGAGAACAAATCGCTAGCAATCTAGCTTAAGTTGTCTCTAGTAGTCGACGACTTAAATTAACTTACCTATCATTGTTAAAACAATCATTATGTGAACCGCCAATCTCGAGAACCCTGCATCTATTTTGCTCAGCTATTGTCAAATGAATTTAAGTTCCTTTTGCATTTGTTTTGATTATCTTATATCCTGCTTCTTCTGGCAGAGTGATTCCGAGTATATGGCCGGTCAGCTTTCAGCTTTTGGTTATGCTCTGAGTGATAACCCTGATGAGGCAGACCTGTGGATGATAAATACGTGAGACTTTTTTCCTTTTCTTTTTTCAGTATGCATTCTTGTCTTTGGTCTTCATCTGGAGATAAGAAAAATTTTGCTCAATTTTTTTTTTGGTAAGGTGATATGTTTGCATGGCTAGAAATGAATATTTGTTAAGAGGCTTAGAGCTCATGGCTTGTGTTTTCTGTGGTACCCTGCATCTATTTCATCCTCACCACCTAATTGGAGATTGCATCTTTTTATCAATTTAAAATTAGGGGTGGCATTTTCTCATTATAACGAATTGATTTGATGTGGATATTGCATTTAAATGTAAAAAGTTGCGACCTTTTTGGAAGTTGGTGGATCAATAGAGTCAGGAAATTTTCTTTAGGAGTTGGCTAGGGTCTTAAGAAGAAAAAGTACAAAATGCAACAAACCTACCGGTTCTTTAAGTGAGAAGTGAAAACAAAGCGCACACTTCTGAAAATAAAGCACATAATTTACCCAAAAAAGGTACAGCCATTACCCAAAAAAAGGGAATTTAGTTCTACCTTATAAGAAAAATGGAATTTAATTCTATAACATCAAAGTTGATATTACTTCACTAATTTAAAAGAATAGACAGCAATGATAACATAATCCTAACAACTCAAATTAAATATCAACCCCTAGGAAGATACGTGTACTTAAAAAAACTTATTTCTAGTTTTTATAATCATCCATAGAAAGGAATTAATTTACATCAATAACTTTCGTATTTAATTGTTTTAGGAACTTTTCCAAAATCCTATAATTAGTTTTACTTGCAATTGTATTTTTTATTTCCCTAATATCAGTTTAGAAATAAAGAATTAGACTATAAAGAAAGAGTTGGAGAATAGAAACCTTAATAGATAATAGACCAGAAAAGGAGAGAGTTGAATTCCCAATACGTAGGACAAAAGGTTCTATTGTTATCCTCCTTTTCTTCTTTTTCCCTAATCTACTATCGTATGTGAAAAATAAAAAATTAACTGCCTATATCACTTGTATTCCTGGAAGGATGGAATACTACCTTTAATCTGCATGATGTGCTAGACTTGCTAGAATATATAGAAATTGATGGAGTCAAGTGTAGCTTCCTTTGTTTTGAAATTTCCCACTATCAGCTTGATACTGTTTTCTCTAATAAAATCATACCTTATCAAAAAAAATAAGAACGAAGAAGCGTTAATTCTTGCTCGAATTGTTTTGTGCTTTACTGCATGAAGTGCACGCCTCTTTGACATTGCTTTGCTTTACCCATGAGAAGATATGACTCCTTGCTTTGCATTGCTCCATCGCTTTTAATACGATGGAGTTGACTTAGTTTTCTGGTACCCGCGTCATGTTATTGGTGTTGACAAGTGAGGCTGCTCTAGTGGCTAGAGCAATTCACTTCCAACCAAGAGGTTGAGGGTTCGAGTCACAAATGGAGCAAAGTGGGAGAAGAGTGCCATTGTTGACTCCTTGAGAAAGAGATTTGGAGGGTGATAATATAGAGAAAAAAAGAAGGGAGAAGAAGTAGAAGATCATGTTATTGATGTTTTTCCTCGGATATAGGGTCTACCCATGTCTTTGGTTTGATTTATGTCATATTCTTTTCATGTCAAAGCAAATGAATGCACTGCGTCTTATCCACATATTTTAGTTCATGTTGTGTAGTTTTAGTGAATCCTAGGCTTGCTTCCAACACTTTGAATCAAGATGCTGGTGCATTATACACAAAAGTTAAACAAATTGTTTTCAAGTAGGTTTTGTGCTTGTGTGCATAAGCTCAGCAGGTTATTGCTGGGCTGCTAGTAACATCTGGCTGCTGTAGCTCAAGCTTCTCTAAAGGAACTTTCTGTATTAAAGCTAGTTAATTTCAGCTAACACTTCTCATAATGCAGCTGCACAGTCAAATCTCCTAGTCAATCTGCCATGGATACTCTTATAAGTAAAGGCAGAAGTGCAAAAAAACCATTGGTGGTAGCAGGTTGCGTCCCTCAAGGAAGCCGTAATCTGAAGGAGCTAGAAGGAGTTAGTATAGTAGGAGTTCAGCAGATTGACCGTGTGGTTGAAGTTGTGGAAGAGACTTTGAAAGGTCATGAAGTTCGGCTTCTAACCAGGAAGACATTACCAGCACTTGATCTTCCAAAGGTGCAGATTCTAAATAATTTTCTATTCATTTACCAAACCAAAAAAAAAGTATTTATTTGCGCCTAGGACCTGCTTGATTTATGACCATAACAATCAGTTCGGATATATTGGTTCAACTCAATTTTCTATCTAAACCATTTGGAAGTTATCTTACAGGTCCGAAAGAACAAGTTTGTTGAGATTCTTCCAATAAATGTTGGTTGTTTAGGTGCCTGTACGTATTGCAAGACGAAGCATGCCCGTGGGCATTTAGGAAGTTACACAGTTGACAGCCTTGTAAGTACCATTTATATGAGCAGAAAACTGTATATTTTGAATTTTCCAGCTTTTTTTATTCAGAATCTAAATTTAGGTGGGCCGAGTCAAAAATGTCATTGCTGATGGAGTGAGAGAAATCTGGCTGAGTAGTGAAGACACTGGAGCTTATGGTAAATTTGCCCTTTTACCTTAAAATATGTAACCCAACATATACTAAAACTTGTCCTTAATGCTTACTGTCTCTAGTGTTTATTATCTTGATTTGGTTAGTGGAGTAGTATTGGCAATAAACTCAAGCTGTGAATGGTAGACAAGCTGTAGTTGGCGATAGTGTTATGACATATTTAGAGTGTAGGGCACAAGCATAACAGACTAGGTATGTCTTTCTGAATTTTGCAGGTCGTGACATTGGAGTTAATCTTCCTATCCTATTGAATGCTCTAGTTGCAGAGCTTCCTTTGGATGGAAGTACAATGCTCCGAATTGGGATGACCAATCCTCCTTATATTCTTGAGCAGCTGAAGGAGATAGCTGATGTCTTACGACATCCATGTGTGTATACTTTTCTTCATGTGCCAGTTCAGTCGGGTAGTGATTCAGTCTTGAGTGTAAGTTTGAATTACATAATATTTATTAACTTTGTTTGGTTTTGAACAACCCACGTGAAATAGCCCTTATAATGTTATTGCTAAGGTAGTTAGTTGTTCATAATAAAACTATCATCTTTTTTCTCTGTCCACCAATTTCAGGCAATGAATCGTGAATACACTGTGGGTGAGTTCAGGAAGGTCGTGGATACACTAATGGAATTGGTCCCTGGGATGCAGATTGCGACGGATATTATTTGTGGATTTCCTGGTATGTGTCTGCACATCCCTGTTATGAGTTTTGAAATCAAATAACTTGAAGCCTGATTTTTAGAAGAGGATTCTTTCTGAATAAGGAAATGATACATCCTTCAGACTGTCCAACTGAACTTTTTGATATTTTCAATGGTTCAGCTTCATCAAGGGTTCAGCCTTAAAACCTGGAGATGTTTGATCAATTCTGCTGCCTGAAAATCTTGCACGCAGTTTGATGCCTTTTACCCCTGCATTGCAGGTGAAACTGATGAAGATTTTGCTCAGACCGTTGACCTTATTAAGGACTACAAGTTAGCTCAAGTTCATATATCACAGTTCTACCCTAGGCCTGGTATGTTGCTTTTCAGTTTTTCAGCAGTTAGTATTTGTCTTGATATAGCATAATAAAGGAAAAGATTTCTTACTTCTCTTTATCCAGTTTGAAGAAAATTATAGCAAAAAAGGCTCTAGCTATTGCACAAGCAAGTGAGAGATGTTCAAGCTTTTTCTTCAGCCAGTTCATTCTTGGATATAACTATACTTGCAAAGTGTGCTTCAGCATATACAATAATTTGGAACTATATAGATGTATCCAAAGTGTCATGCTATTGCTTAAGACTGATATTTCATAACCTGCTTAATGGATTTAATGTCTGTATCACAAATCTCTGTCAGGCACTCCTGCTGCAAGAATGAAGAAGGTTCCTAGTAATGTGGTGAAGCAACGAAGCCGTGAATTAACTGCTGTCTTCGAGTCCTTTACTCCATATACTGGAATGGAAGGCGAAGTAGAGAGGATATGGATTACTGACATAGCTTCAGATGGAGTTCATTTGGTAAGAATCATAGAAGCCAGTGATCTGGATAACTGCAATTTTTTACTCTTCTAAATCCTTCACAATCTAGATGCAGTTGTTTGCTGAGACATGATAATATTTCCTGTAATTTTTGGTGAATTAATTTCTTTTTCTTTTTTTTGAAGTATAATATTCCTATCAAAAACAGCCTCTCTACCTTCACATAATAGGGTTAAGATTTGCGTACACTTAACCCTTCCGGAGGATTTTTCGCGTACACTTTACGCTATCAAAAACAACCTCTCTATCTTTTTCCTTTCACGTGGATTTTTTTTTGTTGTTGTTAATACTCCTACTTGGTGAGAGTTTAATAATGTATTCCCAAATTATTCGTTAGTTGCCCTATGAATAGTTAAAGGAGGGTGCTCATATCTAATATACATTTCATACTCCATGCTAAACATATGCTGCATTTCATTTCTTGAATGACTTTCATCATAGTATGATTTTGTAATGTTAGGTGCAAATAGCTTCATTGTAACACTTCTTTTCCGCAATGGTTTGTCTAGGTGGGTCACACTAAGGGATACATTCAGGTGCTGGTGATTGGTCCAGAAAGCATGCTGGGTGCCTCAGCTATGGTGAAGATAACATCCGTAGGTAGATGGTCAGTCTTCGGAGAAGTGATCGAGATCATCAGCCAAAACAATAAGGAAGTTGGTTCACATGAGAGAGTTGATGAAAAGTGCTCCCCGTGCACCAATTCAGAAGAAGCTTGTGCCTGTTCAAAACAGCAAGAACCTGGTTCTTCTTGTGCAACTAGTTGCTGCAGTCAAAGTCCAATGCAGGAAACAACACTGCTGAAGAATGAACCGAAGCAAGATGATCAAGGTAGTAGAAACTTAATTGGATGGTTTCTAAGGAATCGTAAGAATCATTCTTCCAAAAAGATGGACTTGGCCGGGTTAGAGTCCAAGGAGAAGAAGCAAATACAGGATTTAGGTCGCCAGAGCGCTTGGGGTTCTGTTGATATAGCTCTTCTTAGTGGAGTATTATTGAGCTTGTTCACAATAGTAGCTCTATTTTTGAATCTTGGATCTAGGAGTTTGTCATCTAAGTAAAACAATTTTGTATCCTTGATTTTTGCCATACACAGAGACCAGGGTAAATGCGCTTAATCGTGCAAGAGTTTGACATTTCTCTGTGCTGTTTTCTGTAACCAGTTTAATTGACACTAGCAATGGAAGTAATTTGAGAATTGGAAACGAGGAACACTTGTTATCAGCTATGAATATGCATTTCTTTTTTACATCCAAACCAGACAAATAATTACATTCTACAACCTCATAGAATGATTTCCAATATCAGCCAAAAAGCAAGAAATGACTCGTTATCTAATACAGGATGAGGGAGCAACGAAACTGCTTTATTCTACTTATTCACTGAACTCGTCTCTATTTTACACTTGAATTAATAGATAAGGTGAAACATTACCAGCATCTCACAAAAGCATATCAGACTTGGATGGTAATCTCTTGAAGAAGTTGACAGGTACAGATGGCAGCCTGCTCCTGAATCGTGGATGGCGCAACCAGTAAAGGCCTGCAAGCACCGCCACTACTTGGAATGGAGTCACATACAGAAACACAGCCCAGATCAATGCAAGAATTATAAATATAGCAGTACCCCTTGGATCCCGCCAGCTTAGTATGGCAAGAGCCCTTTCACCTTGTGTAGCCAAATCTCCAACCACAGTTTGCACCCTCCCGGCCACGCTCCTCAGCCGATCATACCTCATTCTCACCATGTCCGTAGGGCGGGAAGTTGGGAATGTATCGAATTCTTCATCCAGTTCATCCGGGTGTGCATTTTCAGCTTGTGAAAGGCGAGCATCCATGTGGGGTGGAGCTCTAGGCCTAAACCTGTAGTTCCACAAGCCAATTACAAACAGGTAGAGGAAAATTGTTGGCAAAATGAGTTCTGGGTAGCAAACCAATATCAAGAAGAGCACATGGACAAGAATAGTTGTCAAAGGGTTTCTCCAATTGCAAATGCCCTCAAACCATCGACACACTGCTGATATCCCAGAAAGAAGTGACATTATACGAAAGAAATTAGCTTTGCTTCTTCTGAGGCTGAACATATGGTAATCCACATCCAGCATATACTCAACAACCTCCCTTCTGAGAGGTGGCTCTGCCCTGGCCAATCTTGCAGCCACAATCTGCATTGCCTGGTGCCGCAACCAATCAATGTGCCTAACAGAAATGGGCTGTACATAATGCATCTTCGGCAGCAACGGCCTCCCGTATTGTGCTACCATGTTCACCCAAGCTGTACAAGTGAACCTTATTGCCAAATGAAGCTCCCCATGTTTCCTTAAACCAGAGGGTGTAAGAACCAGCAATGGGTAAAAATGTGTATAGATCCGATCTGTTTCCAGAGTCGATAACCTAACTCTCACCTTACCAATTCTCTGATCTCTAGCTTCATGATTACCATTGATGTGGCAATTGTCGAAAACCCCAATGGTGACCACGGTACATGGATCAAACACTTCCCAAGAGAACTGCTCGTTCCATCGAGGAGCCAGAGTGTCGATAAGTGTTCTTGTTCGAACCCATTTGTTCCCATACTTAGCTACACAATATGCATCTGTCATTCGACCATCTTTACCCTTCATCGGCAGCAGATTCTTGGCACTGAGAATACCTAATTCAAGAATTCCAATACTCGCCTTTCTCAAGTGCTTCGATGATGGTTGAAGATCACTGCTAAAATGTGTGGACTCATCAAGAACATGGTAACCAGCATCTAACCAAATCCGGAGGTGAATCTTGCTAGAGAACTTTACTTCTTTCTTCTTCTCATCATCATCTGCTGCATGAGAAGGCTTAAGAAGATTGAACCATATAGCATCTGGTAGCTTAACGTTATCCACTCTGGTCGGAATATTTCTAACTGATATCATAGTCCTGCCAATCACTTCATCTTTTCCTGGTCCAACTCTATCCACAACATCCATGATCAGATACTCCTCAAAAGGCTCAGATGCAACAAACATAAGCTCCTCATTCCACACCGGATTAATGTGTCTCATCGGTGAAGGCTTCGTAGTCCTGCCCTGATGCCCAAGCTGTAATTTCACATAAGCCTCAGGCATTCGGCTTCTATCTGATGGCAGAAGATCTTGAGCTTCAATAATATGAACCCTTAGATAATACAATTTAGGCGAAAAATACACTTTGGACCGTGTGTTAGTCAAACTTTGTTGACTAGCCATATGAGCATCAGAATGCCAAGCCTCGGGGAAAGCCTCATCAGCTTGAGTTCCCATCCAAACAGCAAGCATGATTTCACCTTGTGAAACCTTCTCCCCTTTCTTATTCACCAACCTATACCACTGCGGAGCTAAAGGACTATCGGGCGGAACACGATGAGGGACTTCAACAATATCAAACACAACTTTTCCAACAATGTCATCCTTCCCAAAATCCTTATCCTTCACAGTAACTTCAATCAAATTAGACTGCAATCTTTCTTTGGAGAAGGCAAAAACACTGTTCCAAACAGGGTATTGATTCTTCTCATAATGCCTTGTAACACCTTTGTAATTCCCGACTTTCACCTCAACATAAGGATCAAGACTCCCTGAGATATCCATAACAGGAAGATCCCTAGCTTTCACAACATTAATATACAAAAACTGCATTTGTTCAACCAAGTCATAAGTACTAGCAGTCTTATCTCTACCCCAATACCCCATTCTAGCAGCCAAAGGTGGCCTTGTTTCAACCAACCCAAATTCAGGCCTTGGACCACCAGGCATTTGCATCTGCATTACATTACTAGCCATAGGTCCACCACCTTTTGCAAAATCAGCCCTTGTCTCAACTACCACCGGTCTCTCCGCCGGAGGAGGCGGAGGACCCGCCGACACCGGCGCCGGTGCCGGAATCGAATGAAAAGTCCTTACCTCTGGTTCCTTTTTCTTCTTCATCTTCTTGGTTTCAGTCTCCTTTGAGTACTGTTGTTCTTCAAAGTTGTTGTTGGTGTTAATTTCTTGAAATGGAGCAAATGGGGTTGTTCTATTTTCACCAATATTCACATTCTGCTCCTCAGTTTGAAAATTCTCCGGCGGCAGAATCCCATTATCACCACCAACACCAGCATCAGCAGAACCAAGAAAAGCAAAGATTTTTAAGGCAATATCACCTTTAATATGTGAAAAGATACCTCTTTTATCAAGAGGGTATCTTTGAACTAAAGCTTCAGACTCATTAAAAGGAACAGAAGAACCAGAAATCTTGACACGACCAAGGAAATTCTTGTGGTGACCATGTTTTTGGTCATTATAAACATAGACAGAGATTGTCTGGTTTTCAAAGTCTTTTGGGTTCTTGATATTGAACACAAGTTTTTCATTCCATTGTGGGTTGAGATCTTTGGTTTTAGTTTGAGTTCTTTGGCGTTGCTCATCAAAATCTACTTCGACAAAAGGACTTGCTGAGCCTTGCCCATCTTTAGGCATCAGATCACTTGCATCAAGAACTTCTACTATTAACTTAGCCATCAAAACCAATAAAGTTTGCTTCTTTGGTTTTGTTAAAGAGTAGAAAATAATCAAGAAATTTTGGTCGGTAGAGTGAATAAAAAAGTATTCTTTTTAGTCCCCTAGTTGGTGGGGAGGGGAGTGTAAAGAGTAGAATTGAAGGAAAAGGAGAAGAGGAATGGAAAAGAATGGTAGGCGGTGGGGGAGATATTTGAAAAGAAGGGAAGACGAGGAGGGG
>MCJB01007858.1:202109-253108 GCA_002018475.1 Nicotiana obtusifolia | reverse complement strand
ATCAGGGTTCAGGCTCGGAGCAGGAAATTTGTTAACCAACTTGGCAACGGCCGGAACCCTACTTGATTCGGCTTGGGGACTCTTCCTGGGAATCTCAAGGCCGAAAGTATCAGAGGAAGGCACCCCGTCAAAATAAGTCTCGAAGCTCCCCTCCATGGCCGGTATACCACCAGGTGCCCGAGCCCAAGCGCGGCCGGTCTTTTTCATAGAGGTTTCCGAAGATTCAGCAGCGTCTCCGACTCTGGACCCCGCAACATCACGAGATGCGTCGGCACCATCCGTCACGGGCTCGGAAACAACACGGGTAGGCCGGCGGTGGACAAGTTTGGATCCCTCCTCCGATTCCTCACCGGAGGAAATATCGGTATATGGGGCCTTATAAGCCAACTTTTTTGTTCTTCTTATTCTTCTTTTTGCAGGCTCGACCTGCTTGGGGCCCTCTTTTCTTTTGTCCCCTGTTACCGGTACAGGGATAGGACAAAGGGTTGCCGACCTTAGCTCAGCATCCTTGGAAAGACCTGCAAATCAAACTGTCTCAGAATTGAAGTGTGGTAAAAATGCCTCAATCAGAGGGGCTTACCATGATTTTTGGCTTCCCACAATCCCTTTGAAATCTCTTTCCAGGCCCGTTCCGAGTAAGTTCGTTGGGCCGCTATCTTACCGATCCAGCCAACCAAGTCTTCTATAGCAGCCGGAGTTTGAGGAATAGCTGCGCAATGAGGGTTNGTCAGCTTTATTAATCCCCCTCGGAACATACGAGGGCTGTATAGGCGAAGTATATGGTCGAGAGTAAAGGAGTGACCACCCTCGACCTTGTCCACAAAGAAACGAAAGAGGTACACGATTCGCCACATGGAGGGGTGGATCTGACCTAGCGTGACCTCGAACCGTCTGCAAAACTCTACTATTATCGGCTCTATGGGCCCCATAGTGAAGGGATATGTATACACGCTGAGGTACCCCTCAACGTGAGTGATAATAGAATCATCATGGGAAGGGATGACCAATTCCTTGTCCTCCCAACGGCACTCAGCTCTCACCTTGTCAAGATGATTAGGGGTGATTGAGCTAACGTACTCCGATACAGGTTCGCCGCGGCCGGGAACCGAAGATACCTTCTCGACTTTAAAATCAAGACTGGTGGGGCACCCGGTGGGAACGAAGGCTTTTAGTGGCGGTTCTGATGAGGGATCATCAGTGCGGACCGTACCAGTGGAAGGGCTTGGTTTAGAAGGAATAGTTTTGGAAGTTTTCGCCATTGAGAAACTAAAGATAAGTATCAAAGTGAAGCGCAAGATCTGAGAGTGGGGTTTGAAGAAGAAAGGACTCAGTAAAAAGTGGAAAAGGTTAGCGGAATAGGGAAAGGCTAATTAAAAGGTAAAAAGGGGATATTTATACTCCCTTAAAGACGGCGGCACAAAGCATGAAACGGGCGGGCATTAAATGCGCGCAATGAGTATATGCGCCTTGCATGGTTATCGAAAATGGGATTTGTAATGATTGCTTGATTTGGCGTTATGTGGTCGTCATAAAGATGTCGTCATAAATAAGAATTCAAGTCGTTTATTATCCTTACTCTCTAATAAACGAGGGGACTATCTGTATTGGGTAAAGTACTTACACATGGATACGGGTCGGGGCCAGCCCAGTTAGAACGAAGTATAACTCGGACATCCGGTTCACGGGCAAAGAAGATATGAGACCGGATCAAGACTCGACCGGACTGAGACCTGATCGAAGCCGGATTCGACCGAAGTGGGAAGCATCACGGAACCGGGTACCGGGTTCAAGATGCGTAATTAGCTCATCACCAGATATATCGCCATTAGTAATTGTCTCAACCGTTTCAGCTATCACCAACGCGATTTGGGAAAATTTTGTTACGGATTTTATGGGATCTGTCTCATAAAATCCGCAATTTACCTTATTTGAAATAGTAATTGTAACCTATAAAAAGGGATTTTGACCCACAACTTGAACCATCTCAGAATCATCAATAATATTACTCTCTCTTTAATCCTCATTCAACTGCTATTGTCACTTGGACAGCTCTTTGTTATTTCTTTCAGAATCAACAGTTGAATCTTTCTTTCTCAGTATTGGAATTATTTATCTTAGAGTATCAATCAGTTTTACGGATCCTTAGCATCACGAACAAATTCAATTGTTATCCGATTTTCAGGGTAAACATCTATCTTTTTCCTTTTTCCTTTCTTGCATCAGGCAAGCAAACAGATATTTTTCCCTAGTCCCAAATCAAATCCTACAATAATTCCCCTAACTTTTCAATTATCAATTTATGCAAAAAAGTTGAATTTCTTTCTAGTTCCGTTCATAAACTTTTCCAAGAAAACACATTCATATTCTCATACCAAAAATTTCCTCTGAAAACAGCTTCTTGTGCTAGTTCTCCAAACAAATAGTCCAACATAATATTCTTTCCTTATATGCCTCAACTAATGAAGAATAATACATTAATGATTTGAGTAGAATCCTTAAATTAATTTTCTAATTGGACATTTATGTCATTTTAACTAATTTAAAGAAAAGAAGGAATTCAGTTAGAGCAAGGGAAGAAGAAAATTGGTGACAGTTTAGTCTCCCATTACAATATAGAATTAAGTGAATATAGATCATTGCTTCACGAAAGATTTCAAGTAAATCAAGACAAACAAAAAAAACTTTATGAATGATATGAACACAATCGGACCTCTCTATAACAATATCTCTATATAACAATCATTCACTATAAATGATTCAAGTTTTCTTTAGAATCGATTTTAAAAGTTGTATTTTACCTCTCTATAACAACTTTTTACATATAACAGCAACAACCATATTTATAACAGAATGTTCTTTATAAAATTACCCCTCTATAACAGTCATATAAAATCTTTATGATTATTAATAATAATTTTAAAAATATGCGTACAGTCTTTTCCATTAAATAAAGTTTCTATCTTGCATGACATATAAGATTTGAAGATTTGCACATGATATCTTTTCCATTGGACAAATCTCAAAAATTATTTAAATAAAAAATTTAACTGTTAAGCTCTTAAATTGTCTTCAAGAGAAAGCTTTTGGATACCTTTTTGCTGAAAATTTGGACATGAATCTTCGCCAATTCAAACGTTATATCACTCGTAAGAGAATAAAATTTACGAAACAAGCTACAATTACAAAGTTCTTCCGTCAATATTGAATTTTTTTTATTTATTTAGATAGTTTTTAAATGTCTGCCTTAGCATTTGGATAATTTTGATCTATAACAGCCAAAAAATATTTAAATGTCAAATGATGTTATAGGTGTATAACAGTCATTCACTATAAAATTAAAAAATATTGGAACAAACGAGGTTGTTATAGAGAGGGTTGACTGTATTAGATAAGGGATGAGATATTTTGGTAAAAAATATTTATCCGCACCCATTATTTTACATAAATGTAATACCAAAGACACCAAATATTTTAATCTTCCCTTTTTTTAATGGTAAAGTTTTCAATGGTGATCATGAAAGAAGATTGTCCTTAATTTCTGGCGCAGATTGATCCACATTATTTTGGGTTAATTGAGAGTACCACAATTAAGGGTGTATTGTGGGCCGGGTCTAGTTTGGGCCGGGCCTGTTTAGCTCGGGCCGGTCTCTAGTGGTGCAAAAGCTCATAGCGGGCCGGTCTTGATCAAATAGCCCGTGAGCCCGGGACCGTTTAGCCCGGGACCGGCAGGCAGGCCTGGGCCGATTCAACCGAGCCAAACAGGTCAAACGGGCCCCAACGGCTATTTTTTTTTTTAAAAAAAGGCCAACAGTCAGATTTTTAAAATCTAGTTGTTGGCCTTTAATTTTCAACCATTTGGAAGTTAAGAAATAGCCATTTGGCCCCCAAACATTGTTTTAACCCCAAACTTTTTATAAATACACTTTTTCCCTATTCTCAACTATAAATACCCCCTCATTCTTTTATTTTTACTCACAAATTCATCAATCTCTCTCTAATTTTCCTCCATAATTGCTTACTTTATTATTGCAATTTCGTGAAAAATTGTAAAGTTGGTGAATTGAAGTATTCAAGTCTTCAAGTCTTCAACGATATTCAATTTTCAAGAAGTTGTTCGTCAATTCATATAAACTATATATATATATATATATATATATAATATATATATATATATATATATATATAATATATAAGCAATTTATATTAGTATATACATATATAGTTTACAAGAAATTTTCCTAGATAAAAAAAATATTAAAAAAATAGTCCGGAACGAAAAAGCCCGTTTAGGCCCGCGGGCCCGACTCATTTAACCCGAGACCATTTGGGCTTAAGACCACAGTGGGCCAGTTCCACTCATTTGGCCCATTAGGCCCGAAACCGTTTGATCTGAGCCCGCCTAAGTCCAAACCCGTTTAGCCCATTTAGGCCCGGACCACAATACAGCCTTAACCACAATCCCGAGCCAACATTAGTATAATGGTGACCCAATTCTTAAAGTAAAGGCTAAGCTTCTCTGATTGGATAAGGTTGCTTGGCGGCCAGGGCGTGCACTTTTTTAAAATGTAGTACTGTAGCTACAAAAATCTTATATATGAAAATTGATAAAAAGGAAAAAGAGAGAAAGAAATGTAGTTGCAATGTCCACCACTAAATTAAAAATCTTGGAAGATATTTATACTATTCTGTGTACCAAAAGTAGACAAAATATCTATGCCCATTAAGTTATTTAAAATTCATTTCTTTCTAGATAATAATTGCATGATATATAAAAATGGGGACTGTAGTTCTGTAAGAAAATATACACATACTTGGTATTTACACCAAATTACATTAATTTATTATGATTAAGACATAAAATAAGTTGAGAATATATATTAGTTAATTATAATGTAGTGATAAGAAAGTAGGTGAAAACACATATCATGTATTCATTGAGTTATTATAAACACTAAAAGTAAATTTTAACCGTAATATTGTGTGAGTTGCCCCTAAATGCACTTTCTTAAGTGTGCAACCATATAGAATTGGAGCTTCTTCTTCTTTTTTTAAATCAAATTCACTAGTCAGTGTGCCTAGTGTTAATTTTCATATATATATATATATATATATATATATATATAATCATAAATACAAAGATGGAGGGGGGCATAGACCTTACCTTCCAATATGAAAGATGTACATTCTTGGTCATCGAGACTTGACAACCAAGTATACCTAGATAATTGTGATGGGTTAGACCTATGATGATGTAATGATTGTCTATCTTATAACATCGACAGACAATCATATGTACAAAAACATTGTGAAGTGAATCTAGGTCAATCTATACAAAATAGTACATATGTTCCTAAATCTACTAAAGAAGTAATTTGAAATAGTATCCTCTCTGTACGATGAGGTCTATTTCTAGCAAAAAAGAAGTTCTTCTACATGATGTATCATAAAATAGAAGGTAACAATCTTCAACTTTGCTTTGGCAAAGGAAGCATAGTTGAGGATTGTTGCTACTGCTGCTGTGGAGATGATCTGTTTCTGTGAGTTATGATTTCTGGTGGGGTGGTGACTGTATTTTCCTTGCTGCTGTTACTGCCACTACTGGAGGGGTCTATTTTACTGTTGCTATGGAGATGTTTTGAAGATGATGCATTGCTGGAGGTGTCTATTTCCCTGCAGAAACAAGCTGTGAATCCAGCAGCAGAGCAATCAGAGAGAAGGACTGTCTGCTGCTCAGTTTACTGCTTCTGCTGGTATTATGCAGTTGTTTGATTACTGCTGCTAATAGAAAGCTGCTGCTATGATGTTTAGCCTTAGTAATGCACTGGAGGGGTCTATTTCCTTGCAAAAAATCAGCTGTGAAACCAGCAGCAGAGCAGTCAGAGAGAAGGACTGTCCACTGCTCAGTTTACTGCTTCTGCTGGAGTTATGCATTTGATACAGTTATTGTTTCTGCTTCTGCTCAGTTTACCTGCTGCTGTGATGTTTAGTTTAAGTAATGCACTGGAGGGTTCTATTTTCCTGAAAAAATCAAGCTGTCAAGGGGATATTGCTGCAGTTACAAAGGTTGTAGCACTATGTGTTGTAGTGACTGCCTTTGTAGCTGCAGCGGTGAGACATTGCTGTGTCCCGTACCTGCAAAACTCAGCAGACATGTCAAGGAGGGGGAGTTCCTGTTGGCTTACTGACTTTGGCTTGTGTGCTGGTATCTTAAATAGGGAATTTTGAGCTAGGTTAGGTGAATTGGATTTTTAGCAGCAGAGCAGTCAGAGAGAAGGACAGTCTGCTGCTCAGTTTACTGCTTCTGCTGGTATTACTGTATCCTAACTTTGTGGTATGTTGAGTTACTGTTTCTTCCCTCAAGAATATGTTCATGTTGATCATCCAGGTGCATTGTGAATCATCATGTGTGGTGGGAAGTTGACTCTTTTGGACTTCCTATGTCTAAATGCAGGGGTGCCTTTACTGTCAAGGTGAATCTGTCCCCTTATGAGTGCAAGCAAGTCCCTTTGCTGTTATAGTGTCTTAGGAAGTTGGAATCATGGCTCAGTTTGGACAGGGTATCAGCTGGACCATTGGCTTCTCTCAGTACATGAGTGACTTAAAGCCTTCACAATGTTGGCTCAAATTTTTGATTTCTTGTATTATCATATCTAAGGTCCATGGTGGCTTAGACTGTCCTGTTAGCCATTGAGTAAGCAGCTTAGAGTCTGTTTCCAGGTGAAGCTTGGTGTAACCATTTTTCATACACCAGTTGATGCCAATGAGTGCTGCTTGAGTTTCTGCTAAATTATTAGTTCCCTCTCCTAGTGGACTTGAAATAGCATGAATGAAATTACCTTGCTGGTCCCTAATGATGACCCCTGCTCCTATTTTTCCTGGGTTGCCTAGAGCACTGCCATCTGAGTTGATTTTGACATACCCAGTTGTTGGCTTCACCCAGACTACTTGCTGCACATTGGTGTGATGCTGTAAACTCTCTATAGCTATGTATATTTCTGGCCATATGACAGGCCATTTGATGTTAGCATAAGATGTTCTGAGCAGCAAAAGTAGATCAGATGTGATTGAGTACAGTGCTCTGGTAACTGATGATGATTTTCCCCCATATTTGGCTGCACATCTGTTCTTCCACAGATTCCAGCATATAATGATTGGCAATGTGTCTAAGACCAATTTCTGCACCTCATTCTCTCTTTTTGCAGCCACCAGTTCATTAACTTCATTGTTAGGGACTGTCTGTGATTTTGAATCCCAACTAGTGCATTAAAGTGCTTCCAGATGATTTGGGCAAAATGACCTGAGTTGAATATGTGCTCCGCTGTTTCATTCCCTGCTTTGGTGCAACATATACACTTGTTAACACTTAGAGCTCCAAACCTAGCTACTCTGTCGTCTGTGGGCAGCTTGTTTCTCAATGCTCTCCATAGGCAAAAAGACCATTTGAAGGATATTTTCTTGTGCCATATCATCTTATTTGTGAGCAGTACTTGGTTTCTTTCTCTTAATACAGTCCATGCTGATGCACAGGAGAATTCCCCAGAAGCAGAAGGCTGCCATATTGGTGTGTCATTGATGTGGGGGTTATAATGGATTTTGACTTGGAGAATGTGTGAGATTATGGACAGGGGAGCTATTTGAGATGTTATTTGATTGAGTTTCTGGATATCCCATTGCCCGTCAGTCCAGTATTGTGAGACCTTGATGTTGCCAGGCCTGCCCTGTCCTTGTCTGAAATTAGCTAAGTGGCCAATACCTAGCCAATTATCCCACCAGAAGCTGGAATTTCCTGAGTGCAGTCTCCATCGAATGTGATGATCAGCAGTTTCTTTGTTGATCATCATTCTTCTCCATGTTTGTGACTGTCCAGAGCTCCATTTTTTTGATCTGGGGTGTGATCTCTTACAGTATTTGGCCAGTAAGAAGTTTCTCCATAGTGTCTGTTTGGTCCTGAATCCCCACCATTGTTTGTATTCCATAGATTTGCAAATTCTGCTATAGGTCTTAGTCCAATGTCCCCTTCTTCCAGTGGATATGATAGTGTGTGCCATGAAGCCCAATGGTATTTGTTCCTTTCTTTGTTCATTCCCCACAAAAAGTTAGGTGCCAGTTTTTCTATTTGTTTAAGGACAGTTTTTGGGGGTGTGATTGCTGACAACAAGTGAATAGGGAGTGATTGTCGGACATGCTTGATTAAGGTCAATCTACCCCCATAGGATAATAACCTGTCATGCCAACCTCTTATCCTACTTACCACTTTAGAGATGATACCATTGAAGTGCATAATCCTTTTCCTGCCAATGTATAGGGGGCAGCCTAAGTAGGTTAGAGGGGATTCCTTTTTGGTAAAACCTGTGACCTACTGAATTCTCTTGGTAGTATATTGGAAAGCAGAGGGGGTGGTCATAAAATGACTTTTGCTTTTGTTGATCTGCTGCCCAGATGTCTGCTCATAATCTTGAAGGACCTTAATGATCTTCTTTAGAGAAGTTCTGCAGCCTGAGGTGAAGATGATCACATCATCTGCAAAGCTCAGATGTGTGATTTGAGGTCCTCTCTTTTTCATATAAAAGCCATTGAAGAACTGATCATGTGTGAGATTGTTGAGCATCCTAGATAGTAATTCAGCTCCCAAAATGAAGAGTGAAGGTGCCAGAGGGTCTCCTTGTTTGAGACCTCTAGTGGAATGAAAGAAGCCAAATCTTGTCCCATTGACTATGACAGAGTACCAGTTGTTAGACATTGTTCTCCATACCATGTCAATGATTCTTTCACTAAAACCCATTCTTCTCATCATTATACATGTAAAGGACCAAGATACTCCGTCGTAAGCCTTTGCCATATCCAATTTGATCACTACATTAGCACCTATGTTTGGCTTCTTATGTCCCTAAACAATCTCCTGTGCAAGCATAATATTCTCAGAAATACTTCTGCCTTTGATAAAGCCAGTATGATTTGGGGAGATGATCTTGGGGAGAATAGGTGCAATTCTTTTGGAAATAATCTTGGATATAATCTTATTGATGAAATTGCTCAAACTTATAGGTCTAAATTCTGACAAAGTGTTAGGGAATTCCACTTTAGGTATCAGCACCAAGCATGCTTGTGTCATGTACCTAGGCATTGAGTGACCATAGAAGAATGCCTTCACCACATTGAAGAGGTCAAACTGAATGATATCCCAACAATGCTGAAAGAATTTTCCATTGAGGCCATCTGGACCTGCAGCACTAGATGGGTTCATTGAGAAAACAGTGTCTTTGAGCTTTTCCATTGTAGGATCTTTGTTGAGTTGATGATTATCTCCTTCTGTAACCAGTGTAGGGATGTAGGATAGGAGATCTTCCCTGATGACTCCCCCAGGATCAGTGAACAGGTTGTGGAAATGGTCACAGGCAGCTTCACCTATTGCTTCATCTCCATATATCCAGTCATTATCTTCATTTTTGATTTTGTGGATATACAGCTTTCTTCTTCTGCCTCTAATCAGACTATGAAAATACTTGGTGTTGGCATCTTCATCCTTGAATCATTGTAGTTTTATTTTTTGCTTCAGGACAGCCTCTTCAATCTTCAAATGTTTGACATATTGAGCATTGAGTTCATAGGCAATTGTTCTATCTGATTCTTTGTTGTACTGTGCCCAGGTCTCTTCTGCTTTTCTAACTTTCTCTTCGAATTTCTTTACTTTATGGAAAATATCTCCATATTCTTGTCTGGACCATTTGGATATTCTTTGCAGAGTGTTTTAGTTTTTTGATGAAAAATCCACATTGCATTTTCAGTGACTGGTGTATTCCAGACTTGCTGTACCAGTGGCAGGAAGGTTGCATTTTCTGTCCAGCAGTTCAGGAATTTAAAATACTTAGTGGCATTATCCTGTCTGACATTGATTTACATGAGAAGAGGGCAATGATCTGATCCTGTAGATGCTAGATGTGTAATGGTAGTGGCAGGGTGTGCAGCAAGCCAATTGTCATTTGCCAATCCCCTATCTAGTCTTTTCCAGACACTTGAGCAGGGCCTCTGCCATTAGACCAAGTGTATCTAGGTCCATAGTATCCAAGGCCAGTGAGTCCACAGTCCTCGATCATGCTCAAAAACTCCAGGCTTTTGTTGAGTTGGTATGGAATATCCCCTATCTTTTCTTCAATTGATGCAATCACATTGAAATCCCCAATGGCACACCACGGTACACTAGAGTTCTGTGCTTTGTTCCTTAGCTTGTCCCACAATTGCCTCCTCAAAGGAGGTTTGCATTTAGCATATATGACTGTGAGATGGAAGATTTTAGGAGCTTCAGCATGCTTTAACTCAATTGTGACTTGCTGTTCATCTTGATCTGTGATAGTACCAGAGAAGTCCTTATCCCAGAAAATCCATATCTTGTCATTGATGTTGGAAGCTACATGATGCATAGAATTCAACATTAGGATTCCATTTCAAGTTGGCAGTTGGGCTTTGGTATGGAGTAGTAGATTCCAGAAGGTGCTGTTCTGTTGTAGGTTCATTAATAGAGATTCCTGCAGACTGTTTTCTCATGGCTTTCTCTTTTTCAGGCTTGGCTTATTTTTGGATTTAGGGGATTGTATGCTGAAATCTAACACTACAGGGGCTTTCCCTTTTAGGAGTCTTTTTATTGCATCTTCCTGCTGATCAATTTGGTATTCACACTGAGCTGTTTATTTCACATGTCTCTTATCCCATTGCAGTAACTGTATGAGGCCCTGCAGTAACTGATGTAGGGGGATTGAGGGGGACCATCCTATGGTCTGTCAGTTGTGCTCTAGCACACTCATGCAAAACATGAGGAATCCCAACCCCCGTAGGTACCCCATCCTGCAAAAAAACTAGTTTTCTCCTGACATTTCTCTATTCCTCCATCAACTTCCTTAACAACAGGTATAACAGGGGGATCATGGGAATGGGATACAGTGTTGGTGTCTCCAGAGGTATGAATAGAATTCAATACTTCTAAAGTTACCTGATGAGAAGTAGAAGGTATACCTGACTGTGTAGTTCTTGTGGCTTCATGTGTGGTTGCAGCATCAACAAGTGGCATTGTATTTTGTTTTGGTATGTATATCTATTGTTGCTTCTTGTTGGCTTGGGAGTTACCTTTAAAGTGCTTCTTTTTCTGTGTTTACCGTTCATCATTTGATGGAGTTACCCCTTGATTTTGGTGATCCTTGCTCTTTTGATGTTCCTCAGCTTTTTGGTTACTGTTTTGCTCTCTTGCTGATTCATTTACATTGGAGTTTTGCAGTTTTAGTTTTTGTTGACCCCTGTGCTGGTAATTTTTGGTGTGACTTGGAGTTGTGGTCGGTAAGTCTTTCTCTGTAGCTGATGAATCCTCCTTTCTTCTTTGGTTTTCCTCCTCTTTCAACTTAAGTTGGCAAGTTTGAGGCGAGTGACCCTGATGCCTGCAGTATGAGCAGTACTGTAGGAGGTTATCATATTGAATCTGGAGCCATTGACCTTCTCCACTAACATCATCATCATATCCTAGCCATACATATGTAGGTAAGTCTTTGGTGAGGTCAATCTGCATCTTGATCTTAGCAACACTGCCTCTGGTCTTTTGAGATGAGGCAAGATCCAGGAACAGGGCTTTACCAACAGGAGATAACAAAGGAGTTAGAATCTCCATATAATATAGATGCCATGGTAGTTCTGGGATAACAATCCATATAGGGACTATTGGCGAGTCCTCATTAGGTTTGAATGCTGGGTTCCATGCTTCTAATTTCATCATTTGGCCCTGTATATACATGTATTGCTTAGTCCATATTTTGGCGTGATCATACTCATTATCAAGGTCTATGTAAACTGTCCTGGCATTGAAGTGTGCAATCTTTACCCCTCCTCTGAGTTCAGTTTGAGCTATGAAGCTCTTCCTAATCACCTCCATTCTTGGCATGGTGTTGAGGAATTTTCCTATCACTGTGAATTTACATCTGTCTGCAAACTTGACCATGTAATCCTCTCTTTTGAAAAGCACAACAGGCCTGCCTTGTTTGGTGGTAATGACTGGTGGGGTGAATTGGATTGGGGTAATTTTTGACTCATGTCTGGCTCTTAATCTAGTGACATATGATTGTGTGACAGTAGGTGGAGGGGGAGTGGTATTGGCTTGAATTTTGGGTTTTCTGGAAGTGCTAGGAAGTTGATATTTGCTGGTATTAACTGTTACTGCTTGGGTTGCTGGTGTGTGTGAATTATTTGGTTCTGTGTCCTTAATTGGTGGTTTTAAGATTCTTTTGGGATGTTTTGGCTTGTCAAAGTTGGAGGAGACCTTGATGGGAGCTTGGGCTGAGGTTGATGGCAGTGTCGCTGTGTGCTTATCAACATCAGAGACGAGTATATCAGTTTGCAACTGCTGCTGCTGCTGCTATTGTTGGGCAGGTTGTGCTGCTACTGTAGTAGTCACAAGGCTAGCTGCTTTACTAGTACTTGTAGGATCTTGGCTTGTGGGATTTGTAGTCATAGGGGTTGCCTGGGACAGCAGGTGAGCTTTGTACAGCTGCTGTGGTACCACACTAGCACTGCTAACCTGCGGCGGGGGGGGGGGGGGAGAAAGAATTTGAACACCATCTTTTTGAAACAAACCTTGTGCTTTTGCTTGACGATTAGTTTCCTTATGACCTTGGAGAGGTTGAGGAGTGACATGGTCCCACAATTGAGCTGGCATAGTGCCATTGGCATTTTGTCGAACACCTGGTGTGCTCGACACTGTCAGATTTTCCTTTTGCACTATTGTGAAGAGTGGCTCAACCAAATTAGAAATTGAAGGGTGGGAAATGATCTCCTGAGCATCAGTAGTCGTTTCGCATTGGTTTTGAGCAACTTGGTTTAGGGAATCATCCGCGACCAACTGGTTTGGTTTTCGACTGTTCTATTGGTCAGAGCTCTCAGTAACCACGGTGGAATCTTCTACATTTTGGAGTGGAGATTGGGATGGACCTGAAGAAGGATCTCCAACACTTTGAAAGACTGGACTTGACCTAGAATCGATCGAGGAAGTGTTAGGAACTCCCTGGCGATTTATCGCTACAGTAAACCCACTGCTATTTTGTAAATCTGTAACTGCTGGGGAGTTATTTTGAGGTGCTGTTTGTTGGGGATGTTGTGCAAGGAGATGGGGAAGATTTTGGGGCTGGTCCGGTGGTTTTCCACCGGCTGACGACGGGAAATCGACCATCGTCGCTAGACTTTGACACTGTTCAAACGGTTCGCATTGTATGGAAAGTTTTTGTGAAAAGACGCAGCGAGTTTTATTCAGAAATTATTAATATCAATATAACAACTATTGCATTATAATCCCAACATAGAGAATTGGAGCTTCAATCTAAATATTGTAGTTTAATCTTATGTGAGTTGGGGTTGACCGTTGAAATCTAATCGAAGGATATTTTTGTTCTTCTTTCCCCCTTAAGAATAAGCATATTTCCTCAATTTTTTTTTTTTAAAAAAAACGAGACATTTACCAATATATAGTGCCACAAACATCTGCTGCCACGTATGTAGCCACAAGGACATTCTCGTAATTAATGGGTGAATTGAAATCTACCAATAACCACGAATCCTAGAACCTTTTCTTAGATTATGCGATTCCCCAACTAATTACATCGCCATTCGCCAATAGCTCCAGTAGTCAGTAGACTTTTAATTAATATTCCCAAACACTCTTTCTTCTCCACTCGTTTCGATGAAGAAAAAAAGTATCTTCAAAACCACAAATGAAAAGATCTAAAAGTGGATTATCCACGTGTCGAGTTCATATCCATTAGACCCTAATTTCTCCACCCAAAAAATGAAAATATCTTCTTTATTGGGGCCCACTGAAAAAATATCTCAAGAAAAACTATTTCTTTAAGCAATAGTATAGAGTAAAATAAGGGCCACCAACCAAAATTCAATTTCATCCAAAGAGAAAAAAAGCAAAGCCAATGGCCATTGGCCAATGGGTCCTCACTTTTTGATCTCTGAGGCAAGTTGCAACGTGGCCAATTTGGGCCATACACATGACTCTTCTAGATATTTTATGTCTTTATCGACAGACCATAGTATTTATGACCCCACTATTATAATTTCAATCAATTTGAACCATTAGATATTAGGCGGTTAAACATATGTACTTTAATTCACCACCTTTAGATGAAACTCTCCCTCTAATTTTTCAGATATTTTTTCAAGATTGTTTTAGTAGTGGTAAAGAGTCTGAGAAATGTGACACGACTTCTTTTCTTTTCTAGCTTCACCACCAATATTGGTGCTTCTTTACTATTCTTTTTGTTTTTCCCCCACTTTCAAGAAGTACGAGGATTTTGTAATTAGAAAAGTGAGAACTGAAGAAAATGGGTGAAGTTGTTGTAAGCAGCGAAAATGATATGGAAGTTATAGGGACAGATGAAATGGAATTGCAGACAGAAACAGAGGCGGGTGAAAACAATAAGGAAACAGGGGTTGCAGCAGCATCTTCTTCAATTGTGAGGTGGGAAAGATTTTTGCCTAAAATGGTTTTTAGAGTTTTGTTAGTGGAAGCAGATGATTCTACGCGACAGATTATTACTGCCCTTCTTAGGAAATGCAGTTACAAAGGTTGGTGTTCCTTTCCGTCTTTCTGAATTTGCAATAGTTTCTTTCAATTCTCTTTTGTTAGACTGTCGGTTGAGTTTGTTAGTTAGTTTTAGCTAATAGTGACTACTTCCTAACACAGAATTGAGGAAAAATTATTGAAACTTTAAAGTGGATTTGAGTAATCTAAGCTCATAAACGTGTTTATTCGAATAATCTTCGAATTGGATGACAATTTTCTTGCTAAACTGCAATGAAGATCTGTTTTTGTGAATTCAATTGGTGTTTTTTTTTTAGAGATTCCTGGGGAATTGGGATTAAGAGGCTTTGCTTGTAATTTCCCCCCATTTTTTTTGACAAAGTTAGGCAGAGTATTATAGAATTATGTTGAATCTGGAAATTCGTGAAGATTCCCTAAATCCGGATAGATTTTAAGAATCATAAGTTGTGATCTTTCCTTTTGAGGATTGAGATAACTTCAGATTGATAATCTGTTTAATATCTTTGGGTTTGAACTCGGTTTGCTTAAGGATTTTCTTTTATGTAGAACATCCTTATTGTGGTAAAGGACAAATTTGGATTCTTGGATAGAGCGGATTTAGAGGATTATTTGGGATTGAAGGGTAGTTGATTGGTTGCATAACCTGGAAATTACATCTTTTATCTGTTAATAACAACCATTAGCAGATTAGTTCCGTCTTCATATTAAAAGTGATAAGTACTTATTGGTAGATGAATGAGTCTTTTTAGCCCCAAGAATGAAATGGAGAAGTGTCAAATGTCCTTGAGCTAACAGTAGTGTATGGTAGATTTTTCAGTTTAAGGTTCTTGTTACATTTTAGTATATGTTGTTGAACTTTATGCAAACAAGTTTTATATCTGCGTTCTTGTCTTCCCCTAGGGAAAACAATAAAAAGAATAAAGGAAGGAAGGAAGAAAGAAAGAGCGCCTCTGATCACCTTTGAATTTTTTTCTGACTTGTTAAAAAGAGAAAAAAGAATAATAAAAAGATGATGATGCCTTTGAACTTTGTTTATGATGGTCAGCAATTTATACGCTTAAACTTTATGTTTGTGCAGTCGCTGGAGTTGCTGATGGTCTAAAGGCGTGGGAGTTGTTGAAAGGTAGACCTCATAACATAGACCTTATCCTGACAGAAATTGATCTGCCATCAATCTCTGGATATGCTCTTCTTTCCTTGATTATGGAGCACGATACTTGCAAGAACATCCCTGTAATAAGTATGTTGCTTCCTCCATTCAGCTATTGTTGCAGAAAAAGTTGTCAGCATGTCAAATTTACTCATACTCAAAACTCTTTTCTTATCTGCAGTGATGTCCTCAAACGACTCAGTTAGTACGGTTTATAGATGCATGCTTAGAGGTGCAGCAGACTTTCTTGTCAAGCCTGTTAGGAAGAATGAATTAAAGAACTTGTGGCAACACGTCTGGAGGAGAAGAGCTGTAAGCATAATCCTAATTTGTCGTGTTTCTTTCCTCAGTTATCTCTTTTGCTATCTGAATTATTGTGCCAATCATCTACATATTATAACTTGATTGACTATGTTGTCCTTTCAGGCAAGTGTTAGTTCCCAGGGGCCTCTTGATGAAAGTGTTGCACAACAAAAAGTTGAGGCCACAGCTGAAAACAATGCTTGCAGCAACCATTCAAGTGGTTATAATGCTTGCGTTCAGAGAAACCGGGAATGCATCGAGAAAGGAAGTGATGCTCAGGTAATATGCATTGTCCATCATGGAATTTGTTTTGTCAGCAATCACAAATACAACTTATCATGAAATTTTTTTTGGACATTTATTTCTGTGGAATGTTAGTTTAGTTCCCAATGGATGATTTTTTTTTGAGATGTCTGCTGCATAATTTGTAGTGAATGAGATTTTTAACTGTGTTTCCTTTATGTAGAGCTCCTGCACAAAGCCAGAGTTGGAGAATGAAGGAGAGAACACAGAAGACTTACTGGAGTCTACTCAACCAAATAGGAATGCATCTCTCCCAAATGGTGCAGATTTGGGGAAAGAACTATGTCTTGAAGCTAGTAATAGATTGAGAATGTCCGAGAACGATGCTGGAGGTAAAATTTTTCTAACCATCTCATGATCTGAAAGCAAGTTTGCTCTTTGAATCAATTAGGAGTAGGTTTACATGTTCTAAACTTTTAACATTTTGCCATCATACAAATTGGTGCAGCTCCTTTAAAAGATGTGAATACAATGACCAGAGGAGAAGATATAAATTGTGATGATAATTGGGGTCATGTCCGTACAATTGATCAAACTTCTGATGAGAATCCTGGTCCTCTAACTAAGCAAGCCATTGACTTGATCGGAGCGTTCGATAATTACCTCAAATGTAATTTAAAAAGTTCTGGTTCCAACGTTAGGACAAATAAGGCTGATTCTTCTACACAGCTCGATCTTTCACTGACAAGACCCCATCCAAGTGGATCTGTAAATCAATTTACAAATGAGAAGCACAGATTGAACCATTCTGATGCTTCAGCCTTCACGCGGTAAGTCTTAATTTCATAATCTCTTCTTTTATATGCTTTGATGCAGAATTATTCTCAGAATAAAGTAATAATAAAATAAAAGATAAAGTATACCTTATTGCCTGAAAAGGAAGTGTCTCCATTGTTGTATTTTGAATTGTTGAAAGCCTCATTATAAGTTCATGAAACTTTGAGAGATTAAACAACTTGAAGGATCATAAGTTATTATTCATTTGTCTACCTGTAAGATGCGATGATCTTTTAAGATAATACAACTGCAAATATGAATTCTGGGATAACTTGGTTGTAAGACCTTGAGTTACTTAAAGCATCTTATCCTTGAGTTTGAGCCGCTAAACTTGTGAAACTCTATTTCACTCTAGTCTCTAAGATTATTTGAGTGAAAGCATCATTCTGAAATCTCTAATATGAGTTGTGTTATTCTGATGTAATATCTCCAATCAATGAAGATTGTCAACTAACGATTAGGAAAATGCTCCTGCAGGTATGTGAACAGGGCAATGCAGTCTGGACAGTCAACGTCGTCTAGGACTTATTATCAACAGGATTATGAAACTGATTCTGATAAGCAGTATCCTGGTCATGCCATTGATTACAACTCAGACGCCCGTGCTGCAATGACTAGACCTCACAGTTTTGCCCCTCCTAGCTGCGTAGAACCAGGACCAGTTGAAATTGGACATCCTTCTCCGCAGCAGAGAATGACGCCTCTCCCTATTCCAGTGAGAGGTATCAGGTTTGAGGGACCAAGCAATGCCTACAATTCCATGATAGCTCCAATACTTCGCATGCCATCAGGCATTTCGCCACTGCAAAGTCCAGGTTTGGCTACCCCTCGGGAATCTTCCTATCAAGCGAATCCATTCCTTACGTTAAATTGTGAAAGTAGGAGCTCTCAGCAATTGCACTCACAGAGTGATCAAAACAACAGTGCTTCCACAACTTACAATGAGGGCAAAAGAGGGCACAAGTCTGAACCTACAACTGATTGTCGATATTTCCCCTCTGCAACCGATCAAAGTACAAATAGCAGTTGCTGCAATGGTGCTTTAAACCAGGTTCATTTGAGTTATGGAAGCAATGGAAACATCTCACTTCCAATGGTCAAAACACCGGCAGAGTGTTGGAAAGAAGAGAGCTCTCACACTCCTGATGGGAACTCCAATCGATCTCAAAGAGAAGCAGCTCTTACAAAATTTCGCCAGAAGCGGAAAGACAGATGCTTTGAAAAGAAGGTACGTCAGGTCCAACATCTTTTTAACAAAAGTTTTGTCTTGTATTTGATTTATCATAATCTTCATCTTAAGATGAACTGGTCACAGAATCATCTAGAAAATTATCCCAACTAAACAACAAAAGACTCTATTAGCACAATTCTCATATTAATTAACCAATGGAAAAGGGAGCAGATATCAACAAGATTTATTGGCAAACAGTTAATCCAGATAAATAGAACAATCTTTTGTTAGCAATTAAAGACCACTG
The DNA here is from genome assembly GCA_002018475.1 of Nicotiana obtusifolia. Taxonomy (NCBI): domain Eukaryota; kingdom Viridiplantae; phylum Streptophyta; class Magnoliopsida; order Solanales; family Solanaceae; genus Nicotiana; species Nicotiana obtusifolia. The sequence goes on along the minus strand of MCJB01007858.1, from coordinate 234,519 downwards.
GCCATTTGATGAATGATCACAGAGGCACTTTACTTTTCATGTGTGAAGGATGTAAAATTTGGTGGCATATGGTTCTCTCATTGCTTATCGATCATTTTCCCTTTGTATCTGGTCGCAGGTAAGATATGAAAGCAGGAAAAAACTTGCAGAGCAGCGTCCCAGAGTGAAAGGGCAGTTTGTTCGTCAAGTTCCTAGTGAGCCTCAAATGAGTAACTCATAGGCTGTTTGGCAATATAGGAACACGACTTCATCCAGCTAGAGGAGGAAACAGAACAAATATAAGTGTTGTCAAACGACTTGAAAGTCCGGACTTCCACAATTCGAGGAACAAACAAGAGGATGACCAAGTTTAATGATGCTAAGGTCACTCGCTTATGCATCCCACAGCAATAGTCTGATTTATTGCTAATAGGAATTACAACCTGATGAGGAATTCTCTACATTTTTGTGAAGCGGACAACCCTGCCTTCTGTTTGTGATGATATATAGGATAGTACATAATTAACATATAGGTTAGTAACGTCAAAGTATCGATTCTTATATTCATGGCTAGGATCAATTTTCCAATTTTGTTATAGTTGGTTAATTGATAAGACCCTTTTTCCAGTGCTAATATTGGAGTCCCTTAGTGTACTTCTCGATCATCTGATGTAGCATACCACGACTAGCTCTAGATCTATGTACAGAAATTAGCAGTGATTTTCTGGCGTGAGACCAGCTATGGATTGTTACGTTTCCGTTTATTTGCAGAAATTTATTCTTGCAACATCAGTAAATATATTTGAAATAATACTATATGAGCATTTATGTCGAAGCATTGGTCTCTTTCTCATGACCAATGTGATGCATATAGTCATCCAACGAGATTCATTTTTGAAGAATGTTTGCCAGTCTTCTACTAACTCAGGCTCTGGAGTCTCTTTCCATTTCCGTATTTGGCATATTTTATGGTACCAGAGTTTGTAATGACAATTATCAATGTGCATAGTTCCTATTGAATGGCACAGATGTATAAATGGTAATCGGTGGCCTATGCTTTTATGTATGTGTTTTCGTCTCTTTTGGAATTGCTTGAATACTTTAAGAAAATGGGGCTATGACTTCTTCGGGTTAATTGCATCATCTCAGAGCACTTAGGTAAGTCTTAATGCAGCAGCGGTCACATAAATTGCTTCTGATAAAAAAGAGAACGCGACACTTTAATGGATATTTTCACTTTGATTCATGAACAACTTCATGAAAGCATTGTGAAAGGAAAGTGTGATCGTTCTATGTGAGAAAGGGAACCCCCAGAATCCAAGGTAAAAAGTAAGAGCAAATGCGCGCCTGACTGAATAAACAAGTATTAGGAGCTTATTAGAGCAAGAATACAATGAAATTTTTTAAAAAACAGAAATAGAAGGTGGGTTTACTCAGAGCTTGAGTGGCATTACGTTATTGTGACATGGGCCATGGATGTTGCTCCCTGATAACCAAATTACAAAAGCTCGACGACAACTAGATTCGCGCTTGTATATCCTGCCATTGGCGTGCGGCCTAAGAGCACGTACTTTATTGGCTGCAAAAAGTTGATATGATTCTTGTCTATGAGTGTTGATGTTTAATATAAATACTTTATGTTTCTCTAATTTACCATTTTTCTTTTACTTGAAAGGGAGATACTATAGGAGGAAAAAAGAAGTTGCGTGAAATTTTGCACAACAGAAATGAGAGAAGGACAAAGAAAAAGAAAAAGAAAAAGAAAAAGGAAGAAAGAATTAGAGATAGACACTAAACTCTGCGCTATTTATCATAATGAAGAAGCTACTCAAAAAGCAAAAGATCTTTTTATAAAATTCAGGGCAATATCACACATAGTGGTCCATCGCCCGTCTTAGTCAAAGTAAAATCAGAAAGCTCCATTCACAAAGAGAAAGTTCGTAGGATCGGAGAATCACTTATTGAAATAATAACGATGGGGGACGCCCAGACTCAACTTTCTCCTCATTGATTGTTTGAAAGGCCATTGTAACTGAACTCAAAAAAAGGGTTCAAAAAGCAATCAATTAGTTACCCGCTGTTTTCAAACTGGTTTTGTTTTTACAATTTGTAATACTTTTTTCTCGTATATATCCTATGCCTTTCCTCCTTCCCGAACCAAAGATGGCGTACATATTAGTCTTTTAACTATAAATAACATTGTTTTGCTTCATCTTCTTGACACGTGTAGGTAATAACTACCTGTAGGTTACATAATCGAAACACTGTCTTCTAATTGACACTTTAAGCAAAGGAAAAAAAGGGGTGGTTGGAGGCGAAAATAGAAATCATAAATTAAATTTTATGAGTTCAATCTTTAACGTTATTAGTATTTACTCTTATATACTATTATTTGTTATAATTTTAAGAATTCTTACAAATAAATTTACACTCCGCATAAAGTATTAGGTTCAAAAAAATTTGGTAGCTGCATCCACACTGGATTGGGTGGGTGGGCGGGAAGTTCCTTAAGGCAGAAGTAACAGAGCTATAATATGCAACCGGATTGAGTTGAAGTTACTGCTCTATCTGCCCCATGGACTTCCAAAAAGTCCGTATCTTAGATTCTCTATGTCTTCCTCTTCTTTTCAACTATTTCTCACAGAGCTCAATGAATAACATTAAGCAATGACTAGAGACTTGGTACTTTTGTCTTCTCACACTTGTTTTCCTAGTATAATTTACATTTCACACCTTGGAAAAGCATATTCTTAGTCTAACAAGCAACAATCCAGCTGCAGAATTGAATTTTTGGTATATACTACGACAGGCATCCTCGTACATGTTTTATATTTTCATATATTATAAGCTATTTTTTTTATACGAGATGGAAAAAATCACTATTCCATGTATATTAGGAGACGTCGTTTGAGTCGATTCTGGAAATTCGATAAGCATACTCTCTTTTTTATGCTTGAGAATTTTTCTTTAATAGTAGTGTAGAGTTTTAGACAAAGTGATCTTATATATACTGTACCTTAAGATACACGTATATCAACCACAGATGCCATAATTAACTCTGAAGCAAGCTAACAGATATAATTCCTTTCTGAATACTCTCTGTATATATATTACGGACGTTCTCCGGTCCAAGTACTCCATTAAGGAATCTTCGATTGAAACTAGGAAAATACAAAGGTTTTTATTTCTTGCTGCTTTTTCATTTTTGGTAATGGGAGGTCAGAATTGAGGGACCCTGATAATTTATCATTTTAACTGCAATCATTACACACTTTAAAAAAGCTTACTTTTCTTTCAATAATGCTAAAAGGTGTAATCAAAATTCTGTCTCAGATAGATATCCCAGTATCCTTCAGCCATCTTAAGCTCTATTCCATCAATTGACATGATAATTAAAGCCTCAAGATATACTTGGTAAAGCATGCACGATACCAAAGTGCATGCATATTCATGATACGTAGGCTAAAAATAATTTCCCTCCTACCCCATCCTAGATAAAAGAAGTTTTTTTTGAAAAAAAAAATTACTTTTCTTTAAAATCTTGTAGTTGACAACTTTCGAAGAAAATAGTCTTTCGGGGAATTTCTTCAAGAACACGCTATGCATATTTGAAAATAACAACATACTTAGTGTGATCCTACAAATAGAGTTTGAGGAGGATAGAGTGTACATACACCTTACCCCTATCTTGTGTGAGATAGAGCGACTATTTCAGATAGACTTTCGATCGACTAAAAAAAAAACGTTTTCAAAACAAATTTGAAAAGTACAAGAGTAAAGATGATGTGATGAGAACACTGAAAAAGAAGTATTTCCAATGACTAATTACACTAACAATAACCAATAACTTCACAAAGTGTGAAATACGCTTGAAATAAATAATTAAAAAAAATGATGGTATGTGTAATTGCATTTACTGTACCAGAAATATCAATTAACCGGATTATTGCAATTGTTCATGATATCCATTTTTAGCTTCTCGGGTCTATTTCTTAGTTCAAGCTCTTACTAATTGGAATCAAAGAATTAGTAGATCTATTCCGCCCAAAATGGAAATGGGCTAGGGTTATGATCTTATAATCTGATGATCGAGTCGATTCCATTTAATTAAGTTATATGCACTTATAATATAATAAAAAATTTACACCATCGTTGTAATTTTTCTAAAAATTACCAATCAATGCTCTTAAATTAAATCATCAAGAATTACCTTTTAAGTGATGTAATTGTATAAGTATATTTTTTACACTGTCATGTCAGTCCGTACATAAATTAAACTCAAAAATTAAACCACATATTAGCAGAAATGAAAAGAGAGCACATTCCAGAAGTTAGTAAAATTTCTCGGCTACTTTCCACTAATATCATTGCACTTAATTATTCAATACCCCATGCAGAGCAGTCAGTCAAAAGTAGCCGAGGACAAATAATTGCTGCTCGTACTACTTCTAACAGCACTCCTTATATTTAACCTCCTCACTTCCTTTCCTTAGCCTTGTGAACTTACCCCTTACACCGCTTCTTTCTTTGGTTATTCTCTCTTCTTAATTTCTTTGCTCGGCAGATGTCTCCAATTGATGTAAGATCTCCAAAACATTGTGACGAGAAAGGGTATAACTTCAGCGTAGAAAAAGTACTCCCAATTAAGAAGTTATTCTTTGGCTTCTCTACCATTTTCCTCTCTATTCTATCATTTATCTTTCTTCTGTATCTCACTCTCCACCCAACGAAGCCCAACTTTACTCTCAGAGAAGCTGATATTTATCAACTCAACCTCTCAGGTCCACGCCAACTTCTCAACTCCTCCATTCAACTCACACTTGCATCCAAGAATCCAAACAAGAAAGTTGGAATATACTACGATGAATTGCAAGTATACGCTTATTATAAGGGCCAACAAATTACTCTTTACACTTCTCTTCCTCCATTTTATCAAGGGCATGAAGATAGTAATTTTTTGTCTGCCTCTTTGATTGGGAATGGATTGCCAGTGGATCCTTCTTTCGGTTATGAAGTGCAACGTGACCAAACTGCTGGAAAATTGGTAATGAATTTGAAAGCAAGTGGTAGGTTAAGATGGAAAGTTGGAACTTGGGTTTCTGGAAGGTATAGGTTCAATGTAGATTGTGTTGCTATTATGCCTTTTGGACCTTCCTTACCAGCTGGTCCCCTCACTTTTAGACAAGGAGCTCAATGTTCTACCACTCTTTGAAGCTTGAAGCAATAATTTATCACTACATACTCGGGCTTGAGCCTAGGAAATGGAGTGCTCTTCAGTAGGGAGTGCTAAAACCTCCATATATAGTTAGTAAATTTGAATTAGTCGGGCCAAATGGGTTCGAAAAGGCCGGATGCTTGATGAAAAAACATATTTACGCAATTAGCATAGCAAAGCGCGGTGCACTAAGCTCCCGTTATGTACGGGTCCGGAAAAGGGCCAGATCACAAAGATCTATTTGTAGCAGCCTTACCCTGCATTTCTGCAAGAGGTTGTTTCCACGGATCGAACCCATACAAGCTAAGCCCTTCCACAATATCTTTTTCTTTCTTTCCTTTTTCTTTGGGTATGGTTGTAAATCTTGATTAGAATTGGAAAGTTATTGTTACTTTGATGTTAATATATTGTGAATCAGTCTAGTAGAAGTAATGCAAAGATAAGTGGGAAGTTAGAAACAAAAGGGTTTTTTTTAGCTTGTTTATCTTATCTTGTAATTTCTCTTTTGTAGTCCCTCTGAGTAGATTGATGATGGTGGAAAGATAAATGAAATTTGTAGTGACAGAGGCAAGTGGATGACCAAGATTAGATTGATATGTCCCATATTTGGCGCTTCAAAGCTATTAGACGAAATCATATCATATATATGCTGACTGTGTTGGTGATAAGAAACCAGATACCAGAGGTAGAAAGAGAAAAGGGTGAGAGAAATTTATCGCTTCCTTTTGCCAATGAATCTCCCTACCTATTCCTACTTCAAATTCTGGTACCCAGTGCTGACGAGTTTAGGCTAGATAGGATTGGCTGTGAAGACTTCTTCTTGAGAAGCACAAGAGAATTTAATAATCCCATCCCTAGCTAACTATTGCTAAAAGGATTATTACACGAATATTTAACACAGCAGGTAGATTAATTTTATTTTACAAGTTACTAATATCATTTGTTTATGATCAATTTAAATTATTGATAAAAGTGAAAGATGACATGTATTTGGGAGTGAATATAGTGACATTGAGCATGTAAAACGGGCATCCAGAGATGGGGACCTCTCTTCTTCTGTCACCCCCAATCATGCATGCATGGAATTTGGCTAAAAGCCACATATACATACTCGTATCTTCTCAATAGTTTTTCCTACTTTTCCGCTGTTTGGTTTATTCATTGATTTATGATGGTTGGAATGACTGCACCCAATAAATCAGAACATTTAAGACCTCTACATTATATTTTAGTTTTGATACGCTAATTTAACATAATATCCAACACATAATTGTTTTGTGCCTTCGGTTATACCGCACCCGAAATTTGATTGTTGCAAATAGCTTATTAAAGCCACTTACTCTTTTTGGATGTCCAACCCAACTGTTTACAAACTTAAAAGCTACAGGGCATGTACATCTTTTTGTACAATATATGGAGATGGATTTGGGAAAGTTTCCCCATGACAATTTAGAACTACAGCAAGGAAAAGAACTATGACCACCAATGTTGCTTGAGACTGCACTTCCATGACCCAGACACAATAAAAACGTAAACTCGCGTGATACTATTACTGAAGAGATTAAAGATATAAGATGCTGATATATAGAACAACCATCAGGCAACAGTCGACGATTTTCACCAAGTACTACGTAATTTTTTTTTTTTGGGTTGTTAATACCCAGAAAACAGAAAATGGCAATCACAATAAGTATCTCTTGCAAATAGCTGCAAGACATCTTGCCAGTCACTTCCCTAGCACTACACCAGTTGAATCAAGCCCCAGAAAAGGTAAGCACTTCCTTCCTCTAAACAGCTTCGGTTTCCAATACTAAAGTTATTCGTCTGACACAGGTTTCCTATTAGGTATAATTTACTCGTAGTCCTGTGTCTCGGACATCACACTGATCTCACAATGCAAATCTGCCCGACAACAAACCTCTTACTCATGATATATGGTTTGGCATTCACAGAGTAACTCGCTCGCCAATATGACCACACAAATAGCATCAGAGAGAAATTCACTATTTTAAAACTGGAGGGATTCAAAACTAGAATTCTCCAGCTCTTCAACCCAATAAGAGTTATTCCTAACACGTATTTCTACTCGTTAAAATCCATTTGACTACTCATCTGATCAATTCCTGATCTGTCCAATTCAGGGGAAGTAATGTTCAAAGTTTCTAATCCCAATCATGACCAGCGCCAGATACTTTTACAAAAATTTACACAAATGTTAAATATCAAAGATGCCGTAACAAGGTAAGCAAGGATGAGAGCGAGGAGTTACGGGTCACCTATGCAGAAAAAGAAGCCAAGGCAAAAAGATGAGAAGAGAAGGCCACCTTAACAATCAGGCTTAGTTTAACCGTCCAGGATAACTCATCCTACACTTTACCAAAGTCCTTAGAAAAAAGAAGAGATTCACAGATGGAAAGATCGGAAAGATGCCCAAAGATGTTAACCTGAATCAGCCTAACATTTTGGGAACCTAGGGCAGGAGAAGCATTTGGAGGGATCCTAAGAAAGTGAACTTTAATCAAATTGTCCAGTATGTGTTTCCATCCTCAGCGTGTTACATAACAGATAATAAAGAAATTTCATTACGTGAATGAAGAGAACTTGCTCTACAGCACCAATTTACAACAACTAGAAAATGAGGGGCATCTTCAGCTAAGAAAATGCTTATGAGTTGCCTATTGATCACAACATTTTAAGGCAATGAGAGGCCTTGAAGAACTCGAAATCCTCAAATTGGTGTCAATTAGAGGAGCAACACACTCAAAGAATTATATAAAGCCTAACTAATACTAATTCTTTTCATACGCCATCGGCTACATTATCTACTTTTATGCTAATTAAGCCACAAAACTAGGGCAGCCCGGTGCATGAAGCACCAGAATTCACGCAAAGTCCAGAGAAGGGCTGCACCCTAAGAATCGAGTGTTTCTTTCCCATTCCTTTACTCCCTAATTCCAGCCTTTTCTACCTTTAATGGTGTCAACCATACCTATTTTCCTCTAAGAAGTAGGTAAGGTTCTTACAAACCAAAGGTGGTGTTCTATTGAGCATAAGAAAATGTTTAAGCGAGTGCATTACGTACTCCGCCTAAAATAGTAGGACTTTGGGGAAGTGCATGCCAGAAGAAAGAAACTTTGAAGTAGAAGGGATGACTAGACTAAATTTCCTATCCTGGGAAAAAATGCATGATACTCAAAAACAACGAAAAGGGGAAAATCATATTTTTTTCTCAAGAGATTCAAAAAAACTACAGAGTTACAACCTTGAGACAAAGATGTGGTGTTTATACCTTGAACGCTCAGTATTAAGCCTTCTCAAATTTTATCACTAGCACCCCCATTATTATAACTCCAAAGTAACCATGATTCAGTTATGCTGGAAACCAATAAGCCCAAGATAATGAAAGAACATAGACCCCGATTCTTTATTATGCCTGTCAACTCCTAAACAAGCAAAAACATAAAGCACAGGCACCAAATGAGTGGCTGCCAGATGTCATATTAGCATCAGGCAACACACTCCATGTGGTTCGAACATACAAAACTTACACGCCGCAACGCAAACAAAACGCTGTATTGGCTAAACGTAATTTTATGTGGGGATTAGTTTTCCTTATATGGCGAACCAAATGCCCATTGCCCCCTAACAGCTCTTTTCTAGGGCTCACACATATGATGAGGTTTATCAACCTCTTGTATATGAGCATGCCCAAACATTAACAAAAATCATTACTTTATCAAAATTAAATGATGAATATGATGTCCTATAAACATTTTCTCTATATAATCTTTTCCTTTCTAAACCTGCTCGAGTACTGACAGATTCAGCATTGTACCCACCAGTAAATCACTCGGCTGCAGATTTCAACTCCTGTGGCAGCTACAATGGCAGAGTTAAACAAGAAGCAATATAAACCCCGTAAAGAAAAAATTTCAATGCAGGTCGTAGGTCAGGACTAGACCCCTAAACTTGTTTGATTCAGGTACTGATATTTGTTTGACTACCTGAATCAAGATGAAAGTGTGCCACTGAAATTGAAATAGATCACCTGCAATTAAAGTCCTTAACGTAAAATTGCGACATCTAGTTTAGAATTCCCAGCTACCTGAAGCCATCTCCTCAATTGCAAGACAAAGTATATTCAACATAAAAGGTCACTATATCCTTTGGCTCTACGACATACCTTAAGTTCATTTTGGACTTACCATGAATTTAGTAATGACTCCAAAATCGGCAACCCCAACAAAATATACATACAGGAAACATATATAGAAGACCATTCCTCCAATCCTAAAGTGATCATGGATACCTAACCCAAAAAATTAGACAAGGAAATCATCTCAACAGATGGAGATAAGCTCACTCACTACAGCAAGCACACATCTATTTATCTTGGCTTTGAGCTGTTAAATATCAAGTTACTTCCACTTGGACGCACCATAAAGTACAATGCAATTGGAGTTTCAAATGACATCCTGTTCTTCTCAGGATAATACAAGGAGCTCTTGCTGTTAGAAAGATATACACGCATTAAGTATTAAAACCTCAATACCTGACATGGATATTAGCATTAATATATAAAGTTAAATCAAGAACTCTTCTATGTAGCTGTATCTAAATAAGTAAATATCCTATAAAGTATACCAAACTCAACCCAAAGTCCTGAAAATCCATCTTTATTATGAACCATGTGGTAATCAAAATTCAATCTTGGAAGGTGAAGAGCTCAAACTCACCTCCCACATAAGCAATCACAAAAAATCAGCATCGACCCACTTCCAGTAATGCTTTTTACATGAAACTGCACCATCTGCGAGCATCCTCCCGCTAAAATCTCCATATTCATCGGTCTCTTCTGTGCAAAACTCCTCTTCAGGCAAACCGTCCACTACGGCATCCACTGTATGCAACACATAACAAGCAGGCAATCCAGGATACGACGCTGAAACCCTTTCTTCCACCTTCTTGGAGTATGAATTTGGCAAAATCTTAACAATTGTTGAACCAAGCTCTTCTTTTACTGCACGAAACACCGCATCTTCAACAGTTTCACCAGGCTTCATCTTTTCAGATAACGGCCGGCCCCGGGGCCTAACGGCGCCGTTAGACAATTCTTGGTGTGATTCAACAAGGACTTTATTGTCTTTTCCAATAACCCGAACAACCATCACCTCCACGGTTCGAACCGGAGGGGTCGAATCAGCCAGCAAAGTCTCCCCTTCAGATAACTCGAGCCAGAGGTTATTAACGTTCTTGGTGCCCGGTTTAACACCCCAAGAGGAAAAAGAATCGGAAGGCAAACGCGGCCTTAGCCAATCGGAGAGGGACTGTGGGTTAGGGAAGGGGTGAGTGGTAGGGTTACGAAGGTTGGTGGAAGAGGGGTTGGACATAGTGGGATTTCTGACGAATCGACGGGGGTTCAAAGGGAAAGAAATAAGTGGGGTGAATTTGCGGATAACAGAAGTTGTGGGGTTAGAAGAAGAGAAGAAAATGAAGAGAGAAAAGGCAGTGAAGATGAAGTCAGGGAAGGAGGTGGGTTTTTTGTGGAGGTGATGCTGATGCGGTTGTTGTGGTGGTGGCTGAGAAGACATGTCAAGTAGTAGTAGTAGTGAATAATGTGGAGACAGTTTCGAGGAATTGGGGAAGTTCCATGATTGATATGATAGGAATGAGAGAGGAAGGAGGGGTTAATCGTTTGGGGGAATTAGAGGTTGATATCCATTGTTCCTTTTGGTATCAAAGACTCCACATTCCTTTTCCCAATTGGCATTCGACAATTCCTTTCACTTGTTTTCTAGACCAAATTTAAGGTGGAGTATTGCAATAAATCCAAAAAACAAAGTTTGTAAAGGATATTTTTTATTTTGTCGCAATTATTTTATTTCAATAATTGTTGAAAAAGGATATTCTTAATTTTGCAACTCTGTTTGTTCGGTCTGCTTTCTCTTTGTGCAAATTTATTCTGAAACTCTGGCTGTTTGGTCTGTTCTTTTTTAAAAAATACGGGAAAAGGGCTAAATATACTCTTTTATTTTCGAATATTATTTACATTTAACCTTCGTTATATTATCCGATCAAATTTATCCCTATCTAATACTATCTGACAAAATTTACCCCTATCATCAGCAAACATTTAAAAATTACCCTTTGATGTATTAAGTAATCCAAAATATCACAAATTACTTTTATTTAAATCACTTGTTGTTCTTTTTGCTCCACTATTTTTAGAAATTACTATTCATGTGAATGCTAAAGTTACTAGACTACACAAATTATTCATGAATATTTTTAATTACCAATACACCCACTTTTCTTCTTGTAATAATGAGTTTAGAATTAGTTTAATATGTTTTTTTTATTTTTCAACCATATACACACTGTAGAATTCAATGGGTCTATTTATTGTGAATTATATGAAGTTGATTACCATGTATATACATGTATTATATTCAAATATATTTTGCCATTGTCCGGTTAGTATATAATTCGATCAGCTAACTTAAGAGCGCACAATGTGTAGGCATTTGATTAAAGTAAAGTTGTATTCGAAAATGTAAAGTCTCCGAGGAACTTTAACTTCAATCACTAATACTTGCAAAGTCCCCATACATTTGGTGCAATGAATTCATTAAAATTGGAATGTTGTAAATACTTTTAGAATTTAGACACGCTACCTAATTTAGATTTTTCAAATAACTATATTTTGTTTATTAACGGTTGTATTATTTTTTCTCTTATTTTTTTCTCCAATTCAGAGAGCAGGTAAATGCTAATTATTTTGAAAATATCAGTAACTTAATTAAAATAATTTGGGAGATTATGGATCACCTGACGGACTGAGAAGTAATTTTTAAAAGTTTGCTGATTGTAGGGGTAAATTTGGCCCGATAGTACAATGGTAGGAATAGATTTGGCTGGATAGTATAACGGAGGTTAAATGTAGACAATATCTGAAAGTAGAGGGGTATATTTGGCCCTTTTCCCAAAAAAAAAAAAAAATTAAAAACATGTTTTTGAATTTTGAAAAAGTTTAACTACTTAAGTATTTTCCGAGTAACTCTACAAAATTAATTGGATGAAGGAATCAACTACTTTAGTATGTTTTTGTCTTAGTTGAAATTTAAACTCAAATATCCAAAATTTGCAACCATCTAGTTGATCATTAGGTGATATACTTGGATGCTAGACTTTAGATCTTAACAATAAAGAAAGACACTACTCGGCAATAACTTCTTTTACATGGAAAGAAACTTTAGAAGATTGCTGGTTTTTCTTCATTGCATGTCGAGAAATGGGAATTCAGTCAGTGTACGTAGTGTATAATCTTCAACAAACAAAACTTTTTCTTACCCTTTAACATGGTAACAACTGAACCATATTCATCTGATTTTGGGATAGCTCTAATCTGCAACACCTAAAACCACCATTGTGGTCTTCACTTAAGTAGTAATTGTAATAGTAGTATTTAACTTGTAAGAAAAAACGACCGAGCACTTTCTAGCCGCACGAAGAGATAAAATTGAGCAGGAAGCAAGTTAAAATGACTTTGTTAACAAGACAAAGATGGTACCCATTACAGCCCTTCCAGCTACATCAGCAAACAGATTAATCACAGATGTGCTTCAAGCCTTCATTTGTACAATGTGATAAACTCTATCCTCAAATCTGAAGCCTATACACTCTCCAAGTATTCTTGGAGCTTTTTTATCCTTTATTTATTCTCATCTTAAATTCAGTCACAGCTCCAAATGTAGCTTTTAAACATGGCATGACACACTAAGCTGCTACTTGTCATCAAACCAGCAAACAACTTCTCCATTAACCCCAGAGACATGTGAAAGAAAGCGTTGAACAATGATTCAATGATTGAAGAGGCATTGACAAGACCTCGGCTTTCTCGCTTAAGTTATTAAGACTCACTTGTCGTCGGGGATTGGGGACTCCTTTCATAGTTTCTTTCCACACTAAACAGCCACCAAGCATCCAAGCCCATGATATCTTAACCTCTAATACAAGTCTATTTCCACTCTTCACCATTTGCAGCAACAGAACAAAGCCCCACCCGTTCCTTTGAAGATGACCAGCTATACAACCATCAAATAAGCAAATTGCCGTAGAATAAATATAAATAGATGTATAAATAGTGGGTTAAAATCTAAAACTAGAAGAAATCCCAAAAATCAAATGCTTGACATAATATATAACAAAAGATTTGCTTCGCAAACAAATCCAAAGAAGCATTAATGCGGAAAAGAAAAATGAGGAAGGAGGAAAGGAAAGTCCAATCTGTCTTTGAAATTGGCATTTCCTGCTGATTTCATGCTTCACATTAACAGAGGTGTATACTTTCCCTACAAAATAAGAGCTTGTTCCTTTATTTGCATCACCAAGTCACAAGGAGAAATAAAATATCTGAGAACTACAATAACATAGTGTGAGTGGCATTACAGTAAGGGTTCTCTAAAGAGTGTTTCTTTCGAATTATACACATTTATCTCGAGACATTTGTGATACTTGATATTAAGTGAATTTCTCTCTATTATAGTGATATTATTTTGCTTATTCCATAATATGTTTCCCTAATTTGGGAAGGGATTGCAGACTTGGGCCAATAACTCTCATCTCCTTTGCCAAGGATAGAACTATAAAACTCCATGACAATGTTTTATTTGGAAAACAACATAAGATTTCCAAACAACTTCTCAAAGAAATCAATAGAGAATAACATTGAATGACTGGCATCCTTAGAGCCTAGTATATATGTATTTTTATATATTACAAGCTACTCCAAGTATAGTTACATCCCCTGGCAACATACAGCTATCTTATAGTAACGGATGATGTCCATGAAAAGCTTGTTTTTTTTTAAATTCCCTTTTCTAACTTTTGTCATTTCTCAAGGATTCTCGTCAAACAGAGTTTTATGAAAAAAAAGCATGTCGAATTTGCCACCAATAGGTTGAATTGCGACTGATCCATACATAATATTTACAAAGTCGGGGGTGTCCGGAAACCAATGCTAGCATCATGTCTCAAACGTTGTACTCCCTTTGTTCCCCTAATGTTGAAGCACATTTGTCATTCAAAGCCATCTTACTTACAAAAGAATGTATTCAAGCCATTTTAAGCAGAACTCTAGAGCATAAGCAAAGGCTAAAGATGTCTGATGATCCAACAATTGGTTAAAAAACTCAAATTAGCTAGTAGCTAGTACAAGTGTGCTAGTTTTTGTGAGTTAAACTTCATAACTTGCATCATAAAATAGGTTGAATGCCTAACTCAACAAATACATTTCAAATTGCACTTGTATACGTATTTTACCTTATCAAAAGAAAATTGTACTTGTATACATGATAAGAATCACGAACCACATCAATAAGTGAGACCATATAAACACAGTGCCTTACATTCAATAACTCATTAATAAATTATCTAGCACAAGCAAGAATCAGCAGGAGCTCCTTAATCATCTTATCCTGTTTCATTCTTTTGCCACACACAATAAGTTGAAACTATCTAAACATATAACACTGCCAGGCAATCCAAAAGGGTTGCACAATACATCCAAGCTCCAACCCCTTCCCACCACCGAGCAAAAGACATACAAGTAGCACTTGTAGTTATCTTACATGAAAAATTCAATCTTTCAATCACCTTATACTTTAAGCAGTTGCAACTTGTTAGAAAATGCAATAGCAATCCAATCACGTTGCGCAGCAGACCACTGAATTTGATTAATCTCAGCTCCAGCAGAGTACATTGACATGGGATCAATCCCATTAGGCCCAGCAACGGTAGGCAACTCCCAAATGAGGGCCTGCCCATCATCCCCAGCTGAACAAATATGTCTACAACTCTGTGGAGCCCACGCAATCGCATTCACACTCGCCTGATGCCTTTCCAACTCCGCTACAGGCATCGCTGGTGACCTAATATCTAAAATTACAATCTTGTTACTATCCATTAATATAGTAGCCATGTATCTCAAATCTTGCTTGTTCCAAGCCAATCTCAATAACGGAGTATCCGGTTGTGGACTCTCATAAATAATTGTAGAATGTTCCTTATCCCTCAAATCAAAAATCCTAACTGATCCATCAGCAGAAACTGATGCAAAAACCCCAGCTTCACCCCAAGCTATATCGTAAACCTCTTTATCATGGGCTATCAATTGGGTTTCGACAACCCCTTTTTCAACATCCCAAATAGTACAAGTAGTATCAATACTGGAAGTACCAATTCTTCTGGGCTCAACTTCATTCCAATCAAAAGAGGTTAAAGGGGCACAGTACTCACTAGTTTTACTGTTGTTTAGAGTAAAAAGTGATTCAATGGAACTTTCTCGAACTTCCCAGAGACGGAGGTAATCACCGGAAGAGGCGAGAATGTCGTTGGATTTAAGGGAAGCAGAAGGATTAGGATGGAACATGAGTTTAGTAGGTGGGTAAGGGTGATCGAAAGAGAGATTTGGAATTGGGTTTAGGGTTAGGGTTTCTTCGTCAAAGGAGAGAATGTCGACCCGGTTGTTGAATTCTTCAATGAAGCTGCCGACGGCGATGCGACGGCGGCGGTTGTGGAGAGGAGAAGTGAAGGAGGAAAAGGCCATAGCGTAGATGGGGTAGGATGAATCATAGGTGACGGAGTTTTCGGACCGGAGATGGAGTTCTTGACTAGAATTTTCCATGTTTGGTGAGATGAATTGGGGAAATGGAGGTGAAAATGTGTGTTATGGGTTTGGTAGTGAAATGGATGTCAGTTGTGCTTACATTTTATTACTAGAAACAAACTGATTTTTGACCGGCAGTTCGCTCTGTGAGAAAATAGGGACCAAAAATTTGTGATGATATGACTCATTTTTTATCTGACATTTCGGATTTGAGTTTTAAAAATAATAATTATTTGGTAAGACAGCATATTTTTAATGATTTTATAGTATGTTTGGCCAAGCTTCTAAAATAGCTTATTTGAAAAGTAAGTTTTTAAAAAAAATTAAAAAATATATTTTATTAAAAAATAATTTGTATTTGACAAATTAATTTGAAAAATTCTTTAAAGCATCAATTAATATTTACCCAAACTTTTAAAAGTAATTTTAAGTCTATTTTACTTAAAAGTATATTTAGGAAGAAGCTATTTTTTTTACTTCTCAAAAACTGTTTCTTCTATTAAAAAGTATTTTTTATTTTAAAAGCTTGGTCAACAACTTTACTTTGGAAAAAAAAGAATTTTGCTTTAAAAAAAAGGCCAAACAGACATTAGTCAATATGAATTCAAATTATTAGAATATGTGAATTTCTGATATTGGATGATCATATATAAACAAAAAAAAAATAAAAAATAAAATAGGGCTGGGTAGAATTTGACTTGTCTAGAGTTTTCTGTAAGACCAAGACGCAGTCATGTTCGGGTGCTGGAATTCGGACAATTAGATCTGAAAACTGTTCTTGTTTGTGTTTGGGATTGAAGTTTGGAACGGAAAATAAAGGGAAGAAAGTGAAGGAAAAGTAAGTTCTTTTTTGCTTTGGAAAGAGCAAGTGTCCCTTATTGGTGGTAGAAAGAAAAGGAATTGTGCTTATATTGAGAAAGCACTTCCCTTGATGTTAAATGGTTTTGAAAAGAAAATAAGTCTTGCCATGTTAGATAACCCAAGTTTTTGAACTTCTCCTCCTTCTTTTGCACATTAAATTTTCGAGAAATTTTGTACGAAAAAAATAAACCGCTAAAAAATTAAAGCTGTTGAACCCCCTTAATCAAAGTTGTGCAGTGATCGTATGATTCAAGCGGAGTCATCTCTCCAAACTGTCGCGTGTTCGACTCAAGCTCCATCACTATTAAAATCTTTTAGAGGTTTTTATCTATATATACTACATTAAAAACTTATTTACAAGATATAGGCTAGAGCCCAATCATGGACTGATCACTAAAAGAGAGGAAATTGACACGTTTAGTGTTATTAAACATAATCTGTATAAGTTTTTAAATAACTTTTAAACACAATCTGTCAAACACTTAGTAAAAACAGTGCTGAAACAGTAAACTGCAAAAAAATAATGTAGAATTAGTTTCAGAATATAATCGAGCCCATTTAGTTCTAAGTGTGTCCTTAAGGAAATTATTCCCCTCACAGTACGAGGTTGATGGAATATCCCCCCAGGATATAATGATTATCTTACCAGAATAGTAGTAATCCAAATTTCGGTAGCGGTGAACCACTCAAAAGTAATATATCACACAGAATAAAGAAGAGAGAGTTTTTGAGAAAGTTAGATTGCAGAAAAATTCGTTCTTAATTATGGAAAAAATTTGGAATTTATAGTTGTTGGAGGTACTGATTCTGAATGTTTGCAACCATTCAGATCAGTCACCGGGTTGGAGGTACTGATTTTGAATGTTTGCAAAGCATTTAGATCAGTCACCAGGTTTTTGAAGGGAAATTCGAAAAAATCCGGAAAGAGGAAAAATGGACCGGGTCGGTCACAAGTCGCGGGTCGCGCACGGGTCAGAGTCGATCCACGTTGGATGGTTTTTCTATTTATTAAATAATTAAATAATTAAATAAATAAATAAATAAATAATTAAATAATTAAGAAAAAAATTGTCCAAAAAGATAATCAATCAATCGATCTTTGACAAATCCAAAGCCGAAGCCGAGCAAGCGACAACGACGACGGCGCAAGGGGTCCTTGCCCCTCCAACCCTTTTCGCAACTGAGAAGGTGTAATGTAATATATACACCTCTCTTTTTCTTTCTTTTTCCTATGTGGGACAAATGATTTAACCAAAATAAAAGGGACCTTTCACATTCCCTTCACTTTTCATCCCATCATTTTCCATTCACAAATATCAAAACCCAACAATCCCCCACATGAATGGGGAATGGCCATAATATAAAAGAATGCACGGACGAGTGTGATATACAAGCGAAGATTGATTGCATCTGGATAAGTAGGTTTCTCTTTGAATTTTCCGTAGTGAACTTATATCGGATATACTCGATCAATCGGTAGATTTGATATCTTTGAATCGTCGAACTTTGTTGTATACCTAGACAACATAAGTCACACAATCAACCCTCAACCGTTTATGGTTCTCATGGTTGTGTTCGTTTTAGCCATGAACACCGCCTGGTTTCATGAGTGCATAGAGAATGGGCCTCACTGTCATTCCCCTGTAAAGCGACTTACACTTAACACTCACATAGGTGATTTCTAAACATGTGGTCCTATAGTCACACACTGCTAGATTTAGATAATCATTAAAAAACCTTAATGCTTTATTAACTCATTAACAAGCCATAAAGTTTTATCCTTATTTCTGAACATGTCACACCTCCTTTTGTACACCCCGGGGGAGTACATAAGGGAGTTTTTTCAATTAAAGTGACATTATTCGAAATGAGATTATTTATTTATTATTTTTTAGAGTCGCCACTTGAAATATTTTGATTGGTGTCCCAAGTCACCAGTTTTTAATCCCAAATCGAGAAAAATTTCGACTTTCCTTGTGAAGTCTGCGAACCAGAAATTCTGAGCAAGGAATTCTGTTAACCCGAGGGAAGGTGTTAGGCACCTTCGAATTCTGTGGTTCTAGCACGGTCGCTCAACTGTTATAATCGGCTTATTATATGATTTTAATACTTGTTTCTAGCCTATGGTACATTTTATCTTTAACTGCTTTTGTTTAATCATTAGAAAATTGTAACGTTATTTAAAATGTGTCATGAACCACGTCACATAAATGCACCCGTAATCCGTAACGCATTTTATTTAACGTTGAGATTTGGATTTGGGTCGCATAAATGTGCACCCGAGTTTAGGAAAGTGAATTATTAGAATAACGCACCTAAAGCAACTACGCGTTTTAACTTTTCGAGGGCCATGAAAATTCACCAAATAGCACGCCTCGATTTTCTAAAGATTTTAATATTGATTAAATGAGGACCCAGCATTTTGAAAAGGGGCAATCACCCACTGTTAATTCAAGTTTATACTCACGAGATTTGATTGATTGAAGGACAAGGGTGTTGGAGTTTATAATACCACTCAGGGTTTATGATTTAGGCTCAATTTGAGCCTTTGTCACAATAAAATGGGCCCGACCACATTGGGCTGACCAAATTCCAGGTGGAACTCTTATAGGTTTGGGCCTGGAGGCCACCGAAATGGGCCAGCTTAAAGTGAGGCTCGCAACCAGCCTTAGACAAAGCTGTTTTCTCAGAACTGGGCTACAAGTGTTGCCCAAACGTCAAACGAAAGGGGTAATTCAGCATATGCTCATTTGCATAAGCTTCATCAGATCTAACATCACTTATACAATCATAGGTAGGAATAAATCAATTACAAAAATTTCAACCAATTTGAGAAAATTAAAGTAATAATTATTAACCCAATAATTAATTACAAAACCGATGGAGTAAATTGTTACGAACTCTCTAATTCAATCCTTAGACTCGTGAAAATGGCTTCCCAAATTCCAAAATAATTAATTAAAACAGTATACAAATGACCTTCTCCCTGTTTCTTCTTCAGATTTCCAGATGCAAATGCACAATAATCAAAATAGGAAGACATGAGATGAACACTATTTCTAGCTTCATTTAAACCCGAAAATATCAACTCCAATTCTGTTTCTAGCTAAATGAACTACTGTGTTTCAGCATGTTGTATATTCTATACTACAGCAGAAACAACATTAGCATGCTTTGGTAGGATAAATGATTATCAGTAGCTACTAAATCAATTTGTGAGTAGTTTCAATCAAAATTTCAATTAAATAACCTGATGCTAATAGAGGAGCGTAGATAAACAGATTTGGCAAACAAACAAAGTCGTGAGGAAAACCGAACACATATTGCAACAGTAATTCAGATCTTATTACAAACTAACAAAACTCCAAACAACAACTAACACATGATCTATTGACACCGATCAATCCAAATTTACACGTTCATAACTTCAGAGATTGATAGGAAGAGAGATTCAAACTAATTCAACCATTAAACATGCTAGATCTATAGAACTAGGCAGTAAACATCTTTAATTTCACTTATGATTTCAATTTAAAGCTATAGAGGTGTTTGAACATATCTACACAGCAGCAAACAAGTCTTAAAATGGCAAATAAAGGCTGAGAACAGCTACAATGGAAGTTCAGCTACTAGTTGACAGAGAACAGCAGCAAACAACTAGTATCAAAGCTAGATCCACTTTGAAACCCAGAAATGCAAGAGAGAATATAGCAAATCGAAACAGCTACAACTTATGAACTGTTTTGCGCACAAAGCTAACCTAGAAGTCTACTGTTTTTTCATGCTTTTCTTCAGAACTTTAGTTTTCTTTTCAGTTCTCCATGTTTTTGAATTTCAGCTGCAGTTGTGTGAGTGCAGTGAATGAAGATGAATGTATGAGAATGAATAAAGATGAGTGAGAGTCTATAGAGGATTAGTGTCCCCCTGTGAAAATGCAGGGGGAATCCTTATATAGAGTATAAGGGTATGCTTTATGATAGAGAATCATAGAGGAGTGTGGAAGAATCTGTCAGCTAAAATTTAGGAAAGAGCATCTTTTTATTAACAAACTTTTGGACAGCTGTCCATTCCAGTTATTCCTCCTTCTATAACAAACTTCTGAAATTACCTCTTTTGGCCCAGCTTTATCCTAATTTTACTTTGTCTTATTGCATTTTAAGACCTCTCTAGAAGCTTCTTGCATAACTAAATGAGATTCTCCAGACCAATTCCCTACATTGCCCTTCAATACTTCAGTATTTACCTCTTTTGTTCTTGCCTTGTTCAAATATTTACTGCCTTAAAAAAACAGACATTTTCGAACCATTAACAACAGAGCTAAATTACAGTATTTTATCAAATCTGGACTAAAGCGTGAATCAAACAACTAACTGAACATGCTAACTATGCTAATGAGCGATTTATAGTGAGAAATTCAGACAAAGGATAGTACTAAAAACCTAGACTAAAAGAAAGAAAGCAGAATTTTAAAAGAACTACAAAGTGAAAACATTAGAAAAGGGAAAGAACTATACCTATTTGAGTTACTTCGGAATAATGACATTGACTCTGGCGAGCTACAGTTAAACCTCAGCAGACACACATGGATTCTGGCATGCAAAAGAGGGACTAGCGTAGGTCGTCAAAGATGAGTTGACCGGACTCCGGTTACATTTCGAAATGGGTCAAAACTAACCCGAAACGATTGCTCTTGTCAAGAGCAATCGATTTGTATGAGTTTCAAACCAAAACAAATAGAAAATCACCGCAGAAACCAACAAAATGTGTAACTAGGTTTTTGTAACTTCTTAGATCTAAAATTTTTGAAGTTGTAAGGAACATTGAAGGAAATGGTTTGGGAATGAGGAGGCGAAGGAGACTGTGTTACGATTTGGGGTTGGTTGGAGGTTGTCCGCCGTGTTCTTCAATGGAATTTGGGGGTGGCTGATTAGGGTTTCGGGCTAGGGTGTGAGAGACGATGAAATGGGGGCAGGGGGGTAAGTTCGGACACTTATATAGGCGTGGGTGAGATCAGTTGTGAGCCGTTGGATCACTTGGGATCAACGGCTCAGATCAAGCTTGACCAAACGGCGTCGTTTGGGTATGAGGGGGTATTGGACCTGGGCTGGTCCGGTCAATTACGTTTTGGGCTCATCTGATTTTAATTAAGAGCCCAATCGAGTTTTACTTTTCTCTTTTGTTTTATCTTCAATTTCTTTTGTTTTTATTTTTCTTTTTCTTTTTAAAATTAAAAATCCTAATAGTTAAAAATCCTAAATTACTTAAATGTGAAATTAAACTAACTAACTAATTATAAAAATTATAAACAATTCTTAATTCTAAGAGAACAGTAAACTAAGAATTAAAGATGTAAAATGAACTATTTTCATGATTTTCAAATTTTATAAAATAAATAATTACTAATTTAATTCTAAAATGTAAAAAAAAAAAAATCCTAAATGCAATGCATGATGTGTTTGGTATTTTCATGATTTAATTAAAAATTAAACAAGCAAGAAAAATGTAAATAATTAATTAAAAAAATCTACTAAAAATTCCTAAAATAGCGAATAATAATTAAAGAAAAATCTATTTTTGATTTTTATAGGAGTATTCTGGGTGTGGCAAAAATCACGTGCTCATAGAACATTGTCTTCATCCGAGAATGGGTTGAGTTATTTGACAATGTTGAACCGTCAATCACAATTTTATTTGATCTCTTTGAACCTAGCTCTTGGGATCTCCAGTCTGCTAGGTAGAGTTACCGCTATGATGACTTGTCCTCGGCCTTAACCCCATTCCCATTGATGATCTACTAACTCCCTCTCTAGATAAGCCTTTTGTAAGCAGATCCGCTACGTTATCTCTTGACTTTACATAGTTAATCGTGATAACGCCACTAGAGAGGAGTTGTCTAACGGTATTGTGTCTCCATCGTATGTGAAGAGATTTTCCGTTATACATTACGCTCCCTACCCTACCTATTGCTGCTTGACTGTCACAATGTATACATATACGAGCCAAAGGTTTGGGCTAGAATGGAATATGTTCTAGGAAATTCCAAAGCCATTCAGCTTCTTCACCGGCCTTGTCTAAAGCTATGAATTCAGATTCCATAGTGGAAAGGGCGATGCAAGTCTGTTTGGATGATTTCCAAGACACCGCTCCACTTCCAAATGTGAAAACATATCCACTTGTAGATTTAACTTCAGACGAACCAGTGATCCAATTTGCATCACTATATCCTTCAATCACTTCGGGATATTTATTATAATGCAAAGCATAATCTTGAGTATGTTTCAGATTACCCAAAACTCGTTTCATTGCCATCCAATGTGTGTGATTGGGATTACTTGTAAACCGACTCAGTTTGCTAATAGCACATGCTATATCTGGTCGTGTACAATTCATGATATACATCATACTTCCCAACACTCTCGCATAGTTCCCTTTTGATTTACTTTCACCTTCATTCTTTTGAAGTGCGTAACTCACATCAATAGGAGTTCTGGCAATCTTGAAATCCAAGTACTTGAACTTGTCAAGTATTTTCTCTATGTAGTCCTTACGAATCGCATCCCAATTCAAGCGTAAGGAACTTATAAACTTTCAAATTCCGAAACTGATGCCGATTCATACCAAAATAACTCCGATTGATATCAAAGTTTGCACACGAGTCATAATTGATATTACGAACCTATTGCAACTTCCGAAATTGGGATCCGTCCCTAATATCAAAAAGTCCACTCCCTGTCAAATTTCCCAAAATTCCACCAATTTCTAACTTTCGGCAAAATACACCGAAACGACTTACGGACGTCCAAATCAACATTCGAACACGTACCTAAGACCAAAATTATCATACAGAGCTATTGGAACCATCAAAACTCTATTCCAGAGCAGCTAGGAGACATTGTTGTTATGTTTTCGCAGATCCGCTGTCTTCCCTTCCTTAGCCTTTTCTGCCAATTCTGCCTAAAAATCTCTTCAGGTGATCAAGGGGAGTCATCTTCACGCAAATCAAATTACGGTCAACTCCTACGACTTAAACTTTCAATTTAGGGACTATGTGTCCCATTTCACTTCGAAACTCACCCGAAACCAAAATCAAACATCCCGGCACATCACATAACCACATAATGAAATAGAGGAGAAATAAATAGGGAATCGGGGCTAATACTCTCAAAACTATGCTGGATCATTACATTTGACTATCTCTCCATCCCTTTTGTACTTCAGACATTGACGCAAAGTAGACGATACCACTCCATTCTCATGAATCCAAGGACGTCCAAGTAGCAAGTTGTATGATGTTTTAGCATCTAGATGTGAATTAGGGTGTTTGACTTCATCTCACCAATGGATAATCCTAAGCGGATCATACCTATGGCTCGTTGTCCTCCTTGGTTGAAACCTTGGATTGTTAGGTCACTTTTGGGTAGCTCATTGATAGAGTTCCCAAGTTTTTTTAGCACCATCTTCCGCATGATGTTGACAGCTGAACTATCATCAATAAGTATGCGGTTGAGATGTTGTTCCTGAATGGCCCCTACAACGAACAAAGGTCTGTTATGTGGCTTAGACCCCAGCAACAAGTCGTCATCTGTGAAGGAAATTATTGCACAACATGTGGCAACTCTCCCGTTATCATGATGTTCTTGTGTTTTCATTGGAGCAAGATCATCATTGCTTTCCTTTGTTTCGCTGGTGCTAGAAACTACATGAGTTGCGCCAACGTGACCTCCATGAAGGAATTTTCCTAGAAAGAATTCGTGCAACGTGATGAGCTTTTAGAACTTCGGCGATAAGGCATCGTTAATCTTCTTGATAACAGATGATTTGATAATTCTTGGTGGTTGTAGCTTATCCACATTGCTCATCATCACTCTTGGCTTAGGAATTCGTAGCCTCAAAACAGCCCGATGTTTTCGCTTCTTACGAGTGACTAGAGTCCAACCCTCATTGTCATTGTCTTTGGAGTGATTGTCTAGCTCAAGTGAACCTTCAAGAGTTTTCCTTGGAAGATTAACTTCAACAGGCTCGAAACTTCCAAATTGTAAGAAGGTATTGCTTGACATGTTCTGCAACCTTGAACGCTTCTTTTCCTTGGGAGCTACACTTGCATGGTTTGTTTCTGCTGTTCATCCATATCTATGATGATTTTCCCTTCACTTACAATAGCCATGATTTCTCCTTTAAGATAAAGCATTTCTCTGTGGGATGGCTAATGACGCGATGAAACTTGCAATATTTCGGATCGCTAACTTTACCAATTTCCTTAGGCATTTTTGATTGAGGGAGATCAATGACTTTCTTGGCTAGTAATTCATCAAGGATCGTAGGTACGTCTGAATCTGGAAACGGATAAACCTTTGCCTCCAATTCCTTCAAGGTTGGATGACATTTCTCCTATTTGGGATATTGACTCGGGGTCTTATCCTCCTTCACCTTTTGCTTAGTCGTGACTTTCACAAAAGTTGCTTTCGCCATAGATTCTTTGGTTTGGTTCTTTGATGCAACATATTTCTTGAACTCCTTCTGATAAGCAAATAGAGATGCCTTTCCATGGCTTGCGATGCTTAAATCCATGTCGTGAGCTCGTGTTGCAAGTTCTTCAATAGTTTGCGGTTTGATCCCTTCAAGGATGTACAAAAGGCCCAAGTGCATTCCCTGAATGCATATCTCCACAGCAGATATTTCTGAAAAGGCGATCCTTGCAGTCCAAACTAACGATCTCCAATGATTGATGTAATCCACCACGGGTTCGTCCATCCTTTGCTTGGTGCCTGTCAACTCTATCATGCTTTCAGTTCTTCGGGTATTGTAAAAACGATTGAGGAATTCTTTCTCAAGTTGCTCTCAACTATTAATAGACTCGAGCTCTAAGTTAATATACCAATCAAATACGTTCTCTTTCAGCGAACGAACAAACTGTTTTACCAAAAGGTCACCATGCGTTCCGGCATTGCTACAAGTCTCGACATTGTGGGCACTATGTTGCCTTGGGTTTGGAGAATTTTGTGATGGTTCACCATATTGAGCTCTGATGGTGTTTGTTATCATGTCTTGCAACTGTTGGACAGACAACGCAGCGACTGAAGTGGACTGCTTTTCCTTTTGAATGTTGAACTTGGCAAGTGATTCCTCAATAGACGTTTTTTGCGAGGTGGAGCCAGGTGAACGAGGACAGACGTGGCTCGACTCTCCAGGTGCATAGGCCTCCAATTTGTTCATGAGTTGAGCGATTTGAAGGTCTTTGTCTTCAACAGATTTCTTTAAGACTTCTATAGTCTCTTCCATCATGGCAAACTTTTCATCCACGTTAGTTGTGTTAGTCATTAAGGCTTTGAATTTTGTTGAAACTGGAGAATCCACCAAATCCTTAAATTGAGCAAGGTTGGAGTCTGTTTGAGAAAGTTCATCAAATAGCAAGAACGAGGTGTTTCCTCCGAATATTGTGGTTGTAGACATCATGTGAGATATGCTCTTCTTTGCCATCTCCAAGGAGGCTAAGTATTCGGATCCATCCAAGCCACTAGCCTTGAACTTGCTTCGAGTGATTGGGCCAACATGACTGAGGTCAGCAGAAGCAACAACAGTAGCATCTTTGCATGAAATATCACACTTGCAGAACGCCATTGTAGTAGCAGATCTGAAGTTTGTAGTTTTCAACTTGCAAGAAGGAGAAATGAAGGGCATAATTGGTCCCACTGGGCGTGCCAAAATTTGTTCACAATAAATTTTCGTAGTACAGAAAATAAACTGCAACAAAAATAATATGAAGAAGAGATTTTATTGATAAATATTTGTGAGTACAATTCTTTGTATCCCCTGATTCTCCACTATGAAATTCTCCGTGATTCGAGGGCTTGAGAAGCGTCTTTCTCGAATGTATGACGCTGTAGACCTCCTTGTGATGTATTTAATCGCCAAGAACGTCGAGCAGCATGTTGTTGTTTTGGGTTGATCTCCGGGAAGAACTCCGTTGACCACTCCTTTGTAGAATGATTGATCTATCTGTTTGCGGAAGCCTTCACCAATTGTGGAATGCTCTTCTCCAACTCTAAATGTCCTTAGAGAGTTATGTAACTCCTCTGAATGTCCTTAGAGAGTTAGAAACTTGGAAACTCTTGATTAGTTACTGTTTTGGACTGGAATTGCCACATCATTTAACACGTGGCATCATCTTGTTGGCTTTGAGTTGACTGGACATGCCATGTCACTTGACACATGGCCTGGGTCTGTGCTTTAAGATAAAATGGACCTTGCGCTTAAAAATAATCAAATTGACTAATTTAATTTGTAAACTCCTAATTAATTATTTAACCCAATTATATCTAATCCAAATTTTGTATGGACTAACTCAATAATGTTTTACATGTCTACAAGAGGCACTCCAATTCCTCTCTCAGGGAATGGATAACTTGCTATGCTGGAGCATAAAGGGCCTTAATGGCCCTAATAATCAAAGGGAAGTAAATATCCTTTGCAATACAGAAAGAATAGGATTATTGGAATTAGTTGGAACCAAGATTAAGGCTAACAAAATTAAAAAGAAATCTAGCAGAATGTTTAGTGGAATTATGTCACTAATTTGGAATATCATTACAATGGGAGGATTATGATAGTATGGAGGCCAGATTAATTTCAAGTGACCTACCTGAGTGGCAATGCTCAAGAAATTACTTGCAAAGTGATATACACTTCTCTTAGTGTGGCATTTTTGTTGACTGTAGTGTATGCTTATAACACAAAAGAAGATAAGAAGGAGTTATGAGAATATTTAGAGACTATACACCGGGGGAATACCATGACTTGTCTTGTAATATGGGATTTCAATTCAGTATCGAACATGGATGACAGGATAGGTGGAAATCCAGTTACCATGGCTGAGGTAACTGATTTTCAGCAATGTGTAGATTAATGTGAACTGATTGAGTTTCCACCAAAAGGAAGCATATATACATGGAGTGATAAATAAGGTAGTAGGAGGGTATACTCAAAGATTGATTGGGTTTTTGTCAATAATGATTGGTTGAATGTCATGCCCAATTTCACAGCTATATGCCAACTTGAAGGGATCAGTGACCATTGCCCAGTAAAGATAAAATACATTCAGGTGAGGAAGAATCCAAACAGACCTTTTAAATACTGCAATGTATGGTCTTGCCATCTAGAATTCTTGTCCATAGTTGAAACCATTTGGCAAACTTTTATAGAGGGATGCACCATGTTACAAGTAGTGAAGAAACTAAAAATTTTAAAGCAAACACTAAAGGAATTAAACATGAAGCATTTCAGGGATATACTAACAGTAGCTGCAGAGGCTAAGGATGAGTAAATAAAGGCTCAACTTGCATTGAAGGGATCCAAGGGACCAGGAATTACAAGAGTAGGAAAGAACAAAGTTTCAAGAGTTTAGAAGATCCTCATATCTGGCAGAAGTGTTTTTTCAATAAAGAAGAAAAGCAACATGGACAAAATTGGGGGATGAAAATACAAGATATTTCTATGTTGTTATTACACATAGAAAGTTTCAACAAGAAATAGTACAAATAAAGGATAATGAAGGTATAGTGCAGACAGATCCAGAGGCCATAACTAGTATCTTTGTGGATTTCTACAAAGAGTTATTGGGAAGGAAGAAAATTTATAGAATCATAGCTTTTAATAGCTTTCTGAAGAATGGGCATACCTTTACAGCGGCTCAAGAACTGAAACTAGTTAGGGACTACATAGAGAAAGATGTAAAAAAGGCCATGTTTAGTATTAATGTTAATAAAAGTCCAGGTCTAGACAGATATGAGAGTGATTTTTTCAGGATATCTTGGTATATTGTGGGGGAGGAGGTGATTAATGTTGTGTTGCAATTCCTTAGAAACGGTAAGCTACTAAGGTAGATTAATTCCACCCAAATTGCTCTGATCCCTAAAATACCAGCACCTCAGTCTGCAAGTCAGTTCAGACCAATCACTCATGCTGCTTTAATGGAGGGATGATCACTGACTCATAATGTCCTGATTTGTCATGACCTACTGAGACACTATAATAGAAAGACATCACCTAGGTGTCTCATGAAGATTTACTTGAAGAAAACATATGATATGGTTAGTTGGGACATTGTAAAGGAAGCATTAATTGGTTGTGATTTTTCAAATTCATTTGTTGCTTTGATTATGACCTGTATTACAACTACAAAGTTCTCAGTCAATGTGAATGGGGAAAACTATGAATATTTTGATGGGAGGAGAGGGCTTAGACAGGGGGATCCACTTTCACCATTATTGTTTGTATTGGTGATGGAGTATCTATCCAGAACCTTGAAGAGCATGGGAAAATTACCAGATTTCAAGTTCCACCCTATGTCTAGGAATTTGAAACTTACTCACTTGATCTTTGCAGATGATCTCATGATCTTCGGTAAGGGGGACAGGAAATCAATACAGAGAGTCATGGAATATTAGATCACTTTAGCAGAGTCACAGGATTGGTGGCAAACACTGAAAAGTCAAGCATCTTTTTGGCTGGGATCACTAGTGAAGAGCTACAGGAGATACTTGCACTAACAGGATTTGT
Source organism: Nicotiana obtusifolia (assembly GCA_002018475.1). Taxonomy (NCBI): domain Eukaryota; kingdom Viridiplantae; phylum Streptophyta; class Magnoliopsida; order Solanales; family Solanaceae; genus Nicotiana; species Nicotiana obtusifolia. The sequence goes on along the minus strand of MCJB01007858.1, from coordinate 205,243 downwards.
CTTAGGAACTTTTCCTATGAGGTATCTTGGCTTACCCCTCTCTTCCAAGAAATGGTCCAAGATGGAATGTAACCAACTACTAGAAAAGATAACAGATAAGATTACTTATGGGGGGCACACTTCCGGGGGCTAGTGTTTATACTTCCCTGTAGTGTTCTTAAGGAGGTGGAGAAGTGATATAGGGATTACTTATGGGGCACCATTGAAGAACATAGGACAGTTTCATTGGTTGCTTGGGGGAAAATGTGCAAGCCTAAGAAGTTTGGTGGTCTGAATATTAAAGGTGTAGGATTTGGAATGTAGCTTCAGTTGAAAAGCTCTTATGGCAACTGAATGAGAAGAAAGATCTCTTATGGGTGAGATCGGTGCATGGAGTCTACATAAAGTAAGATAGAACTATTGGGGATCATAATCCTCCAATTGATAGCAGTTGGTACTGGAGGAAATTGAATGCCCTCAAAAGTGGTATGGTGCATTAGTACCAAAATAATAGGTATCAGCTTACCCCTAATAGGAGTACTCAATGACCAAGAGTTACAATGCTATGCTTACAAATCTGGAGAGACTAAAAGAGGCTGACTTAATCTGGACCAAAGCAATGCAATCTAAGCATAGGTTCATTGTTTGGTTAGCCAACCGAAACAAACTCCTCACAAAATATAGACTCAAAAGACTCCAAATTCTAGTGACGGATCACACATGTTGGTTGTGTGATGAAAGAAAGAAAATTCACAGCACTTATGTACAGAGTGTGCATGGATAACTGAAGTTAGGCATGGTCTCAGTGCTTGGTCTGGGATATATAAAGCTAACAAAGGGGTCACACAACAGCCGCAGTGTATAAAGACTAGGAGATGGGGGAAGATGGAGAGAGAAGTTATAGCAGCCATATGAGGGGCAATGATATCACATATGGCAAGCAAGAAATTGGAGGATATTTAGAAGCACCAAGGTGAATATACAATTTGCAATTGCACAGATACAGAAAGTAGTCAAAATTAGACTAGAGAGTATACAAACATCAAAGAGAGCAAAAAGTGTTATAGTCTGCTCTAGAAGTTATGCAATTAGTTAGGTACTGATCCTGATTTTATTGTCTCTATTAGCTTGATTAGAACAGGAGGTTGTATTAGAATAAAGAAATGAGTTAGTTACTGTTTCTTGTTGGTTGATTAAAGGCCTGGATGTTGCATCTTGAGAGGAGGTAGCAAATACAAGTGCTCGAAAGTTGTAAACATTAGTTGTTAATGATTATTTCACATTTATTACCAAAAAGAACTCTTAAAAAATTATCATCCGTTAAGATGAGATCAAGAATATGACTAAGCCCCTTATACTTTTACAATTCCTTTGAGGATGAGACTGAAAACGATATGCCCAATTTGGCTAAGACGTGTCCATACACGTGAGTCATGATTTAGCAATATTGTTAGGATCAATTTATTATTGAATAAAATCTATAAAGTCCGATAAATTAGATTAAATGTATTCGACGCCAGTTGCGAGCAGCTCAAAATATTAATTTCATCGGATGGGTTAAAGTTGAAAAAGAAGTGTTTGAAGTTGAGGTTCAAAAGAAGTTTAAAGTTATTTTTGGACATGAACTTCACTTTGAGAATTCTTTTCTGAAAGTAGAAGATGTGAGAACTAATTATTGTTTTCAATTTTACTATTATCATTAAATAGCTATTTCTCAAACTAATTGAAGTACATATAATAGTCAAATTTAGTTACCAAAGTATCATTAATAAGAATAATCTATCTATCTATATCTATATTATTATAAAAGTACAATGTTTGAACACTAAATGTTAAACAACAAAAATATCCTTGAAATATTGACTAACTCTTATATCCTTCAAAATTAAATTAATTTCTTCAAACAAAACAATAGAATATGGGACAAAATTGTAATATTTTGTGCCTCAAATATAGGAGTTTGAAACTAACTAATACTAGAAATTTTAAAATCATTAAACAACATGAATCAAGTTATAGTGCCTAAAATATAGGAGTTTGTTACCAACTAATAGTAGAATTTCTTAAAGCCACCTATCATTGGAAAAATAAAAGAAGAAGAATTTCTTAATTCATAACACTGGTCATTTGAATAAGCTTTGAAGTTCAATTGCTTCCGATTTTTCAAACAACACAAAAATCAGAAAGCTGTCAGATTGCTCTATAACGAGGAATTATATTTTTTTAATATATTTTTTGTGTGTTGTTTAATATATATATATATATATATATATATATATATATATATATATATATATATATATATATATATATATATATATATATATATATATATATATATATATAATATTATAAAAATACAAATGTTAAGACACAAAATAGTGATTGGCAAAAATATCAACACCCGCACATACAGACTTTAGAGTTGCATGGTAAGCATGAATAGGTTTGAATAAATTATCAGTGAGTTTTCAGTCTATATGTGTGACGACCCGGTAAATCGTCTCATAGGTTACTTCTCCGTCTTCCTCAATATCTGTATCATTATGCCTTGTTATCAGTGTTTTAAGTAATCTAATTGAGTAAGTTGCATTCGGAGTGAAATCGGTAAGAAATGAGACACTTAGTCTCTTTCAAGGAGGCTTAAGTGTCAACTGTATGTTGACTTATGAGTTAGAAGGCTCCGATGTGAAATCAGATGATTCGGTTAGTTTCGGGAGAGGATTTATGACTTAGGAGAGTGATCGGAATTAGTTTTGGAGGTTCCGTGTAGAATTAGGCTTGAATTGGTGAAGTTAGAATTTTGGCGATTTCCGGTTGATAGGCGAGATTTTGATCCGAGGGTCGGAATGGAATTCCGAAAATTGCTGTAGCTTCAATATATGATTTATGACTTGTGCGCAAAATTTCAGGTCATTCAGACGTGGTTTGGTCGGGTTTAGATCAAAAGAGCGATTTAGAAGATTTTGAGATCCTTAGGCTTGAATCCGATGCGAATTTGATGTTATGATGTTGATTTGAACGTTCCGAAGGTTAGAACAAGTTTGAATAATGTTATGGGACATGTTGGAGTGTTTGGTTGAAGTCCCGAGGGTCTCGAATGGATTTTGGATGGTTGATGGAGTTTAACTTTGGCATTTCAAGAAGGTGCCGAT
>MCJB01007858.1:161628-200705 GCA_002018475.1 Nicotiana obtusifolia | reverse complement strand
GGGCGGTTTTAAAGTGCTTTCTTTACTTCACGTTATTTACTTGAAAGATGTACATGTTTTACCGTTGAAAGGAGATTCTACTTGAATATACACTGGTTTACTATTTCACTGATGTTTCATTACTTCATTATGGATTGCCTTGTGCATTATGTGTTTTCTTACTTTCAGTTATTATTTATTTGTATTACTCACTGAGTTGGAAGTACTCACATTACTCCCTGCACCATGTGTGCAGATTCAGGCGTTAACGGTTCCGCTTCGAGGCATTGACTACTACTGCCAGGGCGGTGATTCGGAGGTTACGAGGTAGCTGTTGGCGTCCGCAGCCCCGTATCTCTTTTATTTTGTTGTTTCCACTTTCTTCAAATAATTGTGCTGAAGATATTGTAATAGTTATTTTGTTATTAGGATTTCATTAGTGGCTCATGACTTTGTGACACCCCGATCTGAGGGCTGTAGTCGGGATGGTTCTCTATATATTTCCGGCTAATTTCTGTTATTAATCCGTACTTGTATTAATTTGCGTTGTTTAACTGTTTAAATCGAGGTTTAGTTGGATTGGCTGGCCTTGTCTTCATGAGAGGCGCCATCACGACCGGGTTGGAATTTTGGGTCGTGATAATATGTCTAAGATAAAAAACATTTACAAGTCAACAGCAAGGATATGACGTTTGGTTCGGTAGGTCATCTTTTAAACTCTTTGAATGCTTTAATATTGAGTATTAAACTTCATGAATATAATTATATGTCAGGAACAGAAGTTATATGTATCTGTTATGTGATTTATTATAAGCCTTTATATACTTTGAATCCTATGTGTAAAATAATGGATTTCAAAAATGAGACGATTTTGATAGAAACTAATTTTGGCAGATCTAAAGTTATTACCAGAAGACCTGTTAAGTGGGATGAAATAGATTTTCCCAAAGAATGGGTCATTGAGGAAGCAATAGCTCCTCGAAATAATGTTAACAAATCACAGAAGTAGAACAAGCTTCTGATGGAACTGTTAGGATCAGGTTCAATGAACTCGATCAAATTGATAATATCAGTTATTCATCTAGATTAACTAGGTCCAACTCTTCTTGTATTTCACCTGTTGATTATAAGGTAGATTTTCCTTCAAGAGCATCTACATCAGATTAGAGAAAATGATAGAATTGATGTTATAAAAATTAGCACAGATAATGTTGCTAGTGCTATTCCAGACCCAACTGAATCCGAAATGGATTTTTCAAACGGTTTACATGGATAGAGACAAAATAGATTTTAGCCCGGGTTCACAGGCAAGAAAATTGATTTCTTCAGAGATTAAAAAACCCAGATGGGAACCTTTTAGAAACTGATTTTTTGATAATTTTAATGAAAACTAAATAAAGTTTTTCCAAGATGATTTTTATAATGACATTAGTAGACACAACAAGATTATAGCTTTTGTGCCATGGTTTATATCTAAATATGTTGACGATTATACTTTCATACTAGAGAGAGATTATAAGCTCAGTAGTGGGGAAGTTACTAAGTCTGTTTTCCCACCTCAAACATCTTTCCAAATGGGAGAAAAAGATAAAGTTATATATTATACTGCCTTTTCTAAATTGTTTGATGATAATACTGGTACTATTACTGCTAGAAATTTAAATACGATGTTGACTCAGAATAATTATACTAACATCTATGTGAGTATTCTGGGTGAACAGGTAGCCTCTATCGGTGATAGATTGGACAAGCTTATAGCAGAAGTCCAAAAAATTAGCAGCAAGGATACTATAAAAGGTAAGGAGCAAATAGCGACTGCCAGTATCCAACCCCCTTCAGAAGTCAAAGACTTTAAATTGAAGAGTCTTGATGACTTGGAGAGACTGCTTAATAAGAAATTTGAAGGATTTAGAATCAGTCCTTTAAATTTAGAAAATTTATCTAGCGAAGAAAGAAAAGAAAAACTTTCTGATGAAATTAATAAAATTTCTGAGAAGTTTGCTAGGAAAGCAGTACAAAGGAAGTACTATTATCATAGACCGACCCCTCAAGATGTTTTACTAGAAGAACCTGAGCCCAATTATTTCTCACAGAGTTATAGTGGTAAGGGAGTCTATGAATGAAACATAGATGGATTTACAGATAGACAAATTTATATCCAGGTGCATTGAATGCTTATGTATAGTACTATATGTAAGGTAAATAATAATTTTGAGAAAGCTATAGCTGATATGATCATAGCTGGATTTACTGGCCAACTGAAAAGCTGGTGGGATAATTATTGACTAATAATCAAAGAGCATATATCTTAGGAGCTGTTAAGATAGAAAATGGACATAATGTTCAGAACATAATCTATTCTTTAGTTCTCAATATCATAGAACATTTCTCAGGTAGATGGTCAGATAATAGTGAGACCATTAGGATTATGCTTCAAAATCTTAGGTGTCATACACTTACAGAGTTTAGATGGTATAAGGATGTATTTTTATCCAGAGTTATGGAATTACCCGAGTGTAGTAGTACTCACTGGAAGTCTAAGTTTATAGATGAGCTTCCCACTTTATTTGCTGAAAGAATTAGAAAGACCCTTACAGGTACTGCTATGAGTATAGACTATAATAGTTATACTTATGGTAAGCTAATTAGTGTCTGCACTCAGGAAGGTCTAGCTCTTTGTAATGAGATTAAGCTAAACCAAAATATTAAGAAGCACCGTCTAAATGAAAGACAACAATTAGGAGAGTTCTGTGAGCAATTTGCCATAGATATCCCCAAAATTAAAAAATCTCATAGGAAGAAGAAAGACTAGAAAGAGCCTTATAGGTACAAAAGAAAAAAGAGAATGAATCCCGAAAAAAGAAGGGAGAAGACAGAAAAGAGAAGACATAGTTATAAGAAGAGAAAGGATTTTATTAAATCCATTAAACCTGATGCGTGCTACAAATGTGGTAGAATAGGCCACTATGCGAAAGACTATAAGGTTAAGGATAAGATTAAGAACCTTGACCTAGATGATAGTATTAAGGATTCGTTATATAAGATCCTATTAAATTCTTCTAGGGATAATTCCCCAGGAAGCAGTGACACAGAATCTTCAACTGATGAAGATTTGAAGGTGTTACAGGATGAAGAATACTATTATTCTTCAGAAACAGAGTGTGGACCTTGTAGGCAGACCCAAGGTCAGAGTTGTAGTAACAACACAGAGGATGAGTTTTATAATATATATTCCCAGTTTACGGACTTAGATATTAATGTCCTTACAAATGATAGTCTATTAGAACTCCTTAAAGTTATTAAGGATCCTGATTTAAGATCCCATATTATAGATAAAATAGATCCCATTAAGGATAATAGTCCTAAGGATTCTGAAACAGAAGAGATTCCTTTCCAGAAAGTTCCTTATACGATGTCTGATATTAAAAGGATTTTGAAGGAAAAGTCCCAAGCAATTGATAGGCCAACCACAGTTCATGATTTGAAGGATGAGTTTAATAATCTCAAAAATGAAGTCTTGGAATTAAAGGCTTCCAATATTGCTTTAGATAATAGAATTATTATATTAGAAAATTCTCATGTAAATACAAATCTAGAATTCAGTACTGGTATTACTGAACTAGATTTAGGTGCTGGTACTTCCAATAAGGAGGTAAAAGATGATTTTTTAGGAACTGTTGATTTATATGACAATGAATTCTTACAAAAATTACAGTTCTTTACCACTGAAAAGTTTTTAATAAGAGTAACTCTCTTAATTGATTACAATTTCAAAAAAGAGTTTGTTGTATTATTTGATAGTGGTGCAGATTTGAATTGTATTAAAGAAGGAATAATACCTTCTAGGTATTTTCATAAAACTACTCATAGAAACAAGATTTGAAAAACGAGATTTGTAGCCTTACTATAGAACAAGATTTAAAGGCTCCTAAATTAATAGAAAAAATTGATTTGCTAAAAAAGCAGTTTTCATTGCAGATTTGTGGTGACCATCCAAATAAATTTTGGAGAAAATGTCATATTGTAAGTCTTCCATATGAAGCAGATTTTTCAGAGGATAATATCCCAACTAAGGCTAGGCCTTGTCAAATGAATTCCGAATATTTGGAATTATGCAAAAAGAAATAGATTCTTTAATACAAAAAGGTTTAATATAACCTTCAAAGTCCAAATGGTCTTGTACTGCTTTTTATGTTAATAAACATGCAGAACAGGAACGTGGTGTTCCTAGGCTAGTTATAAACTATAAGCCCCTTAATAAGGCGCTTAGATGGATCAGATATCCAATTCCTAATAAAAAGGATTTATTAGACAGATTACATGATGCTATTATATTCTCAAAATTTGATCTGAAATTAGGATATTGGCAGATTCAAATAACTGAATCAGATAGATATAAAACTATTTTTAATGTCCCAACGGGCCAATATGAGTGGAATGTTATGCCGTTTAGTTTGAAAAATGCTCCTTCTGAATTCCAGAAGATTATGGATGATATTTTTATTCCTTATACTAATTTTATAATTGTTTACATCGATGACATTTTAATATTTTCAAAAAATATTGAAAGTCATTTTCAAACACTTAGAATTATTTAAGAAAATAATTATACAAAATGGTTTGGTTATTTCTAAACCAAAAATATTTCTTTTTCAAACTATTATTAGATTTTAGGTCATAATATTGAAAAGGGTAGAATAGCTCCTATTCATAGAAGTATAGAATTTGCTTCTACATTTCCTGACATTATTACTGATAAAACCCAGTTACAGAGATTTTTAGGCAGTCTCAATTACGTTTCTCCTTTTATAAAGGATTTAGTAAAGGATACTGCTATTCTTTATGATAGATTGAAGAAAAATCCAAAACCTTGGACCAGTACTCATACTGCTTCTATTCAAGTTATTAAACAAAAGGTTAATAACCTTCCTTGTTTAACTCTTGCTAATCCTAATTGAAATTTTTTTTTGAGACGGATGCCTCAGATATTGGTTTTGGTGGAATATTGAAACAAATATCTCCTGTTAATAAATATGAATATCTTGTTCAATTTTATTCGGGAAAATGGAATAATTCCCCAAAAAATTATGCAACAGTAGCCAAGGAAATCCTTGCTATAGTTAAATGTGTTCTGAAGTTTCAAACCGATTTATATAATCAGAAGTTTATAATAAAAACTGATTGTCAAGCAGTAAAATTTATTTTTAATAAAGATTGCAAGCATGATGTATCGAAACAAATGTTTGCAATGTGGCAAGCTTTATTAGCTCCATTTGATTTTGAGATTATTTATAAAAAAGGTACTGATAATAGTCTTCCCGATTTTCTTAGTAGAGAATATTTGAATTTATAACTCTTTGTACTTCATTTTCAGACGAGACCATAGTATATACCCCCTCAGGGAAGGGGACGAGGTAAAGGCAGTGGTAGAGGTAATATCCTCGCCCAAATTGGAAATCAGAAATTGATTGCTGCAAATTGTGCAGAAAGTTCGGGGGTTAATACTGATCAAGCTATGTACAAGGAATTCATGAAATTTATAAAATCCAAACAAAATATGGGTAATAACCCACCATCATATTCAACAGCGTTGACAGATGAAGGTTAAGAAAGCAATGGGGTTTATAGCCAAAATCAACAGAAAGAATTAATAATTCTTCTGGAACAGTCGGACTTGAAATGGAAACATAATTCATGGCAAATAATGGCCAGGTATTTGGATACGGCATCATATGCCTCAACTGCTTACAAATACAGAATGAATTATGAGCTGATTCTATTATCAACTGGCTCAGCTGAAATTCAGCATTTCTATCCTTCTACTACGAAAAAAAGTTTATAACTTTTTCAAGATTATAATCAAGAAAATTATTCCGTCAGATGAATGGGGTATCAGTACTTTGAAAGAAAAGGATTATATCCACCAAGAACAGAAAAATACCTGTTAAATTTAATTATTGGGATTATATCCAAAGTTTTCATAAAACTTTCTTATATGAAAATTCTAATAGAAAACATTCTTGGTTTATTAAAATCTTCCCGAATGTATTTGAGCAGAATATACCAAATTGGTTTTGTGACTGGTGGATTTTATATGGTCCATCGATGGAAATATTACCAGAAGTTTTTAAGAGTTTATATACACAGTTGATAGAAATATCACCCAAATTAATAGCTTTGCAAAAGGATAATATATTTTTCTAGGGTATGACCCTTATGTATTTCTTTATAGAATTTTCAATTCCATGGATTATGAAATGGGATATAGAAGTTAGTCAAACTAGTAGGGGATTTCTCTGCTTAAATAAAATCTTTTATACAAAGTTTTGGAGTAAATTACTTCAAATAGACAAAGAAGGTAATATCCACGGGCAAAAAACTTTGGATAATATTCACAAAGCCCTTAAAGATTACAGCTCAAAGAGCCATGTCAGTAACTCTGAATTGAAGAACTTAGTGATACGCTCAAATTACACCTTAAGAACAGTGTAAGCGGTCGGTGTCAAATATAATCAACAAGGTTGGGGTCGAATCCCACAGGGAATAGGTGTGGAACGTTTACTTAATTAGTGTAATACTCGACTAAGTCTTAATTCTATCAAGTAATCGTAACAAGAAGGTGTATTGAAAGAAAGTTTAAAAGAAGACTGATTGCAATATTATGAATGTAAATAATATGATATAAAGAAACCAAGGTTGTGTTCCCCCTTTATGTAGTATAATGCTATTGATATTAATATTATATATTTCCAACGGAAGACTTTCTTGATATGCAATTGATGCCTAATTTACTACCCAATATTTTTCAATATTTGGTTAATATGTCCTCTTTATGATTTTTCCAAATACAAAAGAGTTGTGATTAAGAACAATCAATTAATGCCAAATTAAAACCCACTTATTCCTAAGCAATTTTATTAAATAAGGTTTAAAGCTTTGAGTCTTTGTTATTTACTTCTACCAAATTCTACCCCACTTTCCCAAGCAAAGATAGAATTAAATGGCATTTATTAATGTTTGCAACCACCAACAATTGTTTGAAGAATAAGAAGTATATAAATATCAATCATCCGTTGAAACTATATTCAATATCAAAATCCCAATAACATCATACCCATCTAGGGTTCACAACCTTAGCGTTTGGAATTAGTTACTCATGCTAAAAAACTGAATGTGAAAGTATAGTAATTGTCATAATCTTACAAAGTATAAGGTAATTGATCCAAAAAGCTTCCAAGAATTCAAAATTGTTTAAGCCTTGTACTTGTTGCTCTCAATTCTGAAAAGATGTCCCTCACAAAACCCTATTAAACCTATTTATAGAGGCCCAAAAATCGAGGCGAAGTTCGGACTAATTTTCCCCTGATGTTAATAATGCGGACCGCATTTCTGTCGCAAAACAAAAATGTGGTCCGCAAATCTTCTTCCTCCGTCGCATACCTAACCCAAGGATTTTGCCTTCATCGCACTTTGTAATTGCGGTCCGCATTAAAGAAATGCGAACCCCTTCTGTATCGAAAATCCAACACTCTGTAAACTGCATACTTGGTTTGCGGTTGGGTTTGCGGTGCGCATATCGATTATGCGATCGCGAAATACGATCGCATTCTTTACTCTGACTTTCACCCAAAACTCTGCTTGCGTCTGCGATTCCCCAGTACATGTTTGCGGTTCGCATATGCGATCGCATTCTTAACATGACGAAGTGCCCAGAGTTCTGTCCTTGTTTGCGATTTGATTGTGAAATATGCGGTTCGCATGTGCAATTTGCGACCGCATATTCGCATCTGCGATGCTGTTCAATGCTTTTCTTGTCTTCAGCTGGCTTTTTGAGCTCTTTTCTGTGCTTTTAGATCCTTACACTTGATGTACTGCAAATACACTAAAATTACATAAGTATCGATGGAATATGCACGTAAAACAAGTTAAAATCTGAGCAAGTAGTATCAAAATGTGCCAAAATTCCCCGGCACATCAACACCCCCAACTTAAACTCTTGCTTGTCCTCAAACAACTAAAACGATACTATCCTATTCTAGACTCTACTTAATAGACATGAAACAATAATGACTATGGACCGTATTTGTTGTTAGTATTACAAGCATACCTCTTTGAATGCTTTACCCTCCCTGAATCATTAGTACATTCAAGGACAATAAATCAGCTTGTGAACTTTGAGCCTCAACAAAGTGACTAAAGGCTACCTTCAGCTGAATGCACTTATGCTTTACTCAGAACTCAACTTTCTATCAACCTCGCAGTTCATGTGCCCTCACCAGAAAGAAAGTCCCAAACTCACAATATTTATCATAACAATACAAAGGGACTGAAGTGCAAATACACTCACTCTCAGAACAAAATTTCAAGTGTCACCACATACCATACCATAGGCTTGCCTTATTTTAATTCGTCACCTACTTCTAAGAACACTCGGTTGGAGATCACATAAGGACTTTTTAAGCTTGTAATGTAGGTTTAAAAAAGGGTAGGATAAATATTTAGATATGAGTGACTACATCCTCCTTGAACACTAATTACATTTTTCTTTCTTTTTACACTTTGCTTCTTTTCACTCCCCATAGCCTCAATGGCGTTTAGTTCCCAATGTGGACCCACCTTAAATACCTTGTTAATTTCCTTCAGAGCTCCATTATTATAAATACATATATAACTATTGTCTTTTTTTTTTTTTTCATTTCTGGAGCTTTCATAAATGCCCATTAGCAATTTGAGGTATAAGCTCTTACCCTCACTGCATAACCTTATCCATTTCCATTTTGACCCACACCCCCAACTTAGGCTTTTAGCCTCATTCTCAATGTTCAAGGAGGAACGGGTTCAAAAGAGATAATTGTTTTATGAACGGGAAAGGTTTGTAATGAAGAGGCCAAGGAAAAAGCTAAAAGGCTCAAATAGGGTACTAGTGATATTATTTATGCACAGGTAGGCTAAAAAGGCTAAAGAGGTTTCATAAATAAAATAAAGAATGCCTAATATCCTCTCTCCAACTCAGTGTAATTATAATAAGCGTCGAAAAACCAACCGGGCAAGTTCTAGATGGCAGAAGCAAACACTAGAATTATTTAAACAAAGAGCTCACACACATGGCACACAAACTGTTCGGTTAACATAGTTTATAGCTTTAGAGTTAATATTTGGCCACTCGAGGCTTTCGTCATGTATAAATACATGACTCTAGGTAGACGTAGAGTTACAGAGTGAGCCTCAAGTTCACACAGTTGATCTGTTAAAAAGGGTATAATCTACACACAGATGCACATGCTTGATACTAAACAATTACACCGTCCCGGTCAACATGTCTCATTTACTGTCCTGGTTCTACTATTACACCCTTGAAAAAAAACCCGGCAAAGAAAAAACAAGGGGATTTTATTGGCAAACTTAACTGTACTATCTATTTAACTACAACAATATACATACAGAAATCATTAAACATTAATACATATTTTACAGCAACTAATGTCGCAAAACATACAGGAAAACGGATCAAATGTATAGATAAGGCTACCACCCCCAACCGAAATCATGCATTGTCCCCAATGCATAAGAAAAGAAATAAGAGTTCAAGGGGCTCCTTGGGGCGCATTCGCGCTAAGAGACTCAGTGGCCTATGGATCCTTTGTTGCTGCAGGAGGGCTGTGAGACTGAACGGGAGCTGGTGGTGGGGCTGCTGAGCTGCTAGCTTCGCCCACTGGTGGCTGAGTGGCCGATGGGTCTGCAAGGGCGGCCACATCCGCTAGCGAGTGCTGCATGGCCCGCTCAATTTGTGCGTGCTCCTCTTCCTCCACTGTTGGAGCAGCAATCGCTTTGCCCTTCTCCTGAGGGTCATCAGCCTCGTACGACCATGAACTGGTATCCTCTGTCTCTTCCCCCTCTAACTCTGATGACTGTCCCGAAGTCTCGTCATCAGTAACATCAACCGGTACCGGAGGAGCTGGAGGTTGAGACACTCTGGCAGACGAAGGTGCAATGTCTGCCATTAGATCAGTGAAGTCCAAGCCCAGGTCTGGTGCAGCAATGTCTGCACCTTGGTCACCTTCTTTGGGGAGGAGAGATGCTAGGTCGAACTCCAAATTTTGCATTTTCTGGAGTTCGGTCTTCATAGATTTTACTTCCTCCCTCAGCTGAGGTAAACCCCTAACCTCACCTCTCTCTATCTGTTCAACCCTGGACTCAAGTTTGTGCAAGCGATCCCCAAACAATGTTTGTTGTTGTTGGAGAGCGGTCACAGACGTTTGAATTGGAGTCAGGGCTTGTTTAATCAGGTGTGGCAGGGTTTTCAAGAGTTGGTCTACTTTGGCATTGGCATGTTGTGAAATAAGACCAAGTCTTGAAAGGGCTGGCATTGTCGACGAAGGTTGACCCGTGGTGGACGGGGAAGTAGGCTCTGTAGCAGCAGTGGAGGCTTCTGGGTCTTGGGGAGATATGAGAGTTTTGGGAGTCAAGGTCCTGACGTGGGGTCTCTATTGGGGCCGCAGAATCACTGATACGAGTGATATCTATATCCCTCGTTGACTTTCCGAGTTTGTCAGCTTGTGGCAAGAAAGGCACGTTCACAGCTTGGCAAAGGGTTGTGATCAAACTCGGAAGTGGAAGTGATGTGGCACACTGCGTTGCCCGGATACCAATCTCCTGGAAGATGAGACTCCCCACATCAATTTTTATACCGGCCATAATGCACGCAATGAGAAGTGCTTTCTCAATGCTTATATCTGTTTTGTTTCTGGACTGTATTAACTGGGAGGTGACAAAGCTCAGCCAAAATTTTCCCTCCCTTGTGAGGTCCTCTTTATAGATCTTCTTTCCAGGGTTTATCCACGCAGGAGTCCCTTTTGCAATAATGGACGCTCTCCACCCATGTTCATTTTCTCTGTTGGAGTACTTGGCATCGTACTCGGCTGTGCCTGATTGCCAATCGGGGGAAGTAGAGTTCGTTAATATGCTCACTGTTGCAGAACACACTCCTACTCCGAACCTGTACGACGCCAGTAAATATTCTATTGCGTCTGTGGTACCCTGTTCTTGAAGCTCCATATGATGCATAGAATTCCCGGACCATTGATTCGTTGTACTCTTTAGGATCCCTAGTGAAATACTCCCATTTTCTCGTTTTGATGTTGTCGAGAATATGAGGGTACTGTTCCTGTAGTCCATTCAAACTCAACTGTTTTTCTCCCAATATTTTTCTTTTAGTTAGCCCCTCCCTAAACAATGTCTTGGAGCCTTCGACCCCGAATCGAATGTGAAGGTCATCTCCACGCTTCCTTCTAGCCTCAGCTACTAAATCAATTTCGGGCAAGTGGTTCTCCTCATCAGACTGGGGAGGTGCTTGGCAAATTTGGTTCCATTCTTACACGTTTGGGTTGTGCCGTGTTAAGACCAGATGATGATCTTTTCTTTGCAGAATGCTTTTTAGGTGCCATATCTACATGATGGTAAGATGTAATCGACATTGTCATCAGTAGAGAAAAGAAAATAGGAAGAATCAACAAAGAATTAAATGAATGCGGCGTGGTTTGCGGTCGCTAACCACTATGCGAACCGCAAACTCGTCGCATTCATAGGTGTGCAAAGATAGATTTCATTCTGCGGTGGGATATGCGATCGCATAACCACTATGCGAATCGCATAACCATCGCAGAATGGTCTTGTTCACAGACATGTTAGCAGAGCACATATGTGATCGCATATCTACCGCAAAGTGAGATATGCGATCGCAAACTTGACGCAGATTTGCTGGTGGTACTCCAGATATTCTGACCCTGTTTGCTGTGCCTTTGCGGTCCGCATAGTAGTTATGCAATCGCAAAGGCACCGCATATTTTGTCTTCTTCAGGTATCTAGGGTTTTAGGGATGCGGTCAAAACGCGGTCCACATTTTGATTTTGTGGACCGCAAATACTTTGGATTTACAATTATGTTTATCCCCTCACAACTGATAGCCCTAGATTCCTGTATCCATCCCCCAAAATGCTCAAACATCTACAATGAGCCACAAAACCTAACTTGTAGAGTGAAAATCAAAGACGTAGCAAAGGTGGTAGTTTAGTTGATCAGCACACATACCTAAGAAGAAGATTTCAGGAGATAGGACAATTTTAATCAGAACTCTGTTGTTGGTAAGCTTGAATCTCAGTTCTTCGCCGATATTTCTCTTTTGCTGTTCGTTTCTCTGTTCTTTTCCCTTTTTTTTTAATACTATTTTGAAGGATTTAAAAGAGGAGGAAATGCGGACGCTTACCTGTCATTATGCGATGGTAAAGTCATCGCATAGTTTAAATGCGAATCGCAAATTAGACCACCTCACCGCATTTGTGTCATCGTTTTGAGCCAAATTTTCTGTCTCTGTTTGCGATGAAAATGCGAACCACATAATGCAGTACCTCTTCGCATTTTTGACAGCCAGTTCAGTCCAACTTTCTGCTTCAGTTTGCGACACAAATGCGGCTCACATATTGATAATGCGATCGCATTTGTATAGCATTTGTCACATAGTTATTTGTCTTCAGTTGCAAGAACTCCTTCTCAGTTTTGTGTCCTTTTGTCAAACTCCTGCATCTCAAAACACCCTTCAAATAGCCCTAAATAAAACTATGATATCAAAAACTTAAATAAAGTTACAACAACAAGCAAAAATAAATGTTACCACACATGGGTTGCCTCCTATGAAGCGCTTGATTTAACGTCGCGGCACGACGAAGCTGAGACGCCTCTGAATTCATTCCATGGTTGGGCATGGACCATCCGTTAGAGCCAGCTGCTCTACCAAATACTTCTCCCCGTCTGCTCCCAAGTAATGCTTAATTCTTTGACCATTCACCTTGAAGGTTCGGAGCCCATCCTCGGATGCTAGTTCGATAGCTCCAAAGGGAGAGACATCGACAAATTTGAAAGGGCCAGACCATTTAGATTTTAGCTTTCCCAAAAATAATTTTAGTCTGGAGTTGAAAAGCAATACCAGATCCCCTGCCTTGAATTCTCTTTTTAAGATCTTTTTGTCATGGACGAATTTCATTCTTTCTTTATACACGGCTGCACTTTCATATGCGTGGAGACGGAACTCCTCCATTTCATTCAATTGTGCTAGCCTCAAAGCTCCAGCTTCTGTCCAATCCATGTTTAATCTTTTTAAGGCCCACATAGCCTTATGCTCAAGTTCCACTGGTAGATGGCAAGCTTTTCCAAAAACTAGCCGATAAGGGGATGTACCAATGAGGGGTTTTGTACGCTGTGCGGTATGCCCATAGAGCATCATCTAGCTTCTTCGACCAGTCAGTCTTGTTTTCATTCACCGTTTTTGCTAGTATGCTCTTTATTTCCCTGTTAGATACCTCCACTTGACCGCTCGACTGTGGATGATAGGGTGTGGCAACCTTATGCTTGACACCGTACTTGTCAAGGAGAACTTTAAAGGCTTTGTTGCAGAAATGCGAACCCCCATCACTGAGAATGGCTCTCGGAGTGCCAAACCGGGTGAAAATATTCTTCTTTAGAAATGGGTCACACTCCGAGCCTCGTTGTTTGGTAAAGCAATGGCTTCTACCCATTTGGACACGTAGTCCACAGCCACTAAGATATATTTCATCCCACATGAGCTTATAAAAGGTCCCATGAAGTCAATACCTCGGACGTCGAATAGTTCGATTTCCATCACAAAGTTCATCGGCATCTCATGCCTCCTAGAGATTGGGCCCTGCCTTTGGCATTGGTCACAAGACTTGACCAACTGATTTGCATCCTGATAAATGGACGGCCAGTAGTAACCACATTCGAAGATCTTTGCCGCCGTTCTATTTCCCCCATGATGACCCCTAACCGGTGAGTCATGACAAGCTTTTAGAATTTGCAGCATTTCTTCCTCAGGCACGCATCTCTTGATGATGTTGTCCGCACAGACACAGAATAAGAAGGGTTCTTCCCAGTAATAGTTTCGACAATCCCTCAAGAACTTCTTCTTTTGGTAAGACTCCAACCCTTCCGGAATAAGGTCGCTGACTAGGTAGTTAGCGATGTCGGCATACCAAGGTGCAAAGCTATTGGATAACGCCAGTATTTGTTCATCTGGAAATGCATCATTGATTTCCAGCTCTCGTTTTTGTCTCCCCGCTTCTTCAATTCTGGATAAGTGATCTGCCACTTGATTTTGTGTTCCTTTTCGATCCATCACTTCAAAATCGAACTCTTATAGCAGCAAAACCCATCGAATCAGCCGCGGCTTCGCATCTTTCTTCGCCATCAGATAGCGGAGAGCTGCATGATCGGTGTACACAATTACTTTGGAGCCCAGCAGATATGCACGGAACTTCTCGAAAGCATAAACAATGGCCAACAGTTCTTGCTCAGTTATTGTGTAATTCATCTGCGCCCCATTAAGTGTTTTGCTAGCATAGTAGATTGGGTGAAGAACTTTATTGTGTCGTTGGCCCAGCATCACTCCAATAGCTACACCACTGGCGTCACACATAAGTTCGAAAGGGAGTGACCAATCAGGTGTGACAATAATGGGTGCCGTGGTGAGCTTTTCCTTCAGTTCCTCAAAAGCTTTAAGGCATTTCTCATCGAAGACGAACTTGGCATCCTTCTCAAGGAGTTTACACATAGGATTTGCAATCTTTGAAAGATCCTTAATGAAACGCCTGTAGAATCCGGAATGCCCCAAAAACCTACGAACACCTTTGACGGACGTGGGTGGAGGAAGCTTAGAGATGATTTCTATTTTAGCTTTATCTACCTCTATGCCACGCCTTGAGATTTTATGTCCCAGAACAATACCTTCATCCACCATGAAGTGGCATTTTTCTCAATTTAGCATAAGGTTTGTCTCTTCGCATCGCTTGAGCACGTGTTTGAGATTCTTCTGGCAATGCTCAAAAGTCTCACCTACTACCGAAAAATCATCCATAAAAACCTCAAGAAAGTCCTCTACCATATTGGAGAAGATAGACATCATGCATCTCTGGAAGGTAGCCGGAGCGTTGCATAGGCCGAGCGGCATCCGGCTAAAAGCAAATGTTCCATATGGGCATGTGAATATTGTCTTCTCCTGGTCCTCCAAAGCTATAACCGGAGTATCCATCAAGGAAACAATAAAAGGACTTTCCCGCTAGCCGATCAAGCATTTGATCAATAAAAGGCATAGGGAAATGGTCCTTGCATGTGGCACTATTTAGTTTCCTATAGTCCATGCACACCCTCCATCCGGTCACGGTTCTTGTTGGGATAAGCTCGTTCTTTTCATTTTTGATCACAGTCATGCCTCCCCTCTTCGGTACGCATTGCACCGGGCTCACCCATGAACTATCAGCAATTGGGTAAACTACCCCAGCATCCAACCACTTAATAATTTCCTTCTTAACTACTTGTTGCATCGATGGGTTCAACCGTCGTTGATGTTCCACACTCGGTTTGGTCCCACTTTCTAACTGAATCTTATGCTCTCAAATTCCAACAGGGATCCCCCGAATATCCGCAATTGTCCAACCAATGGCTTGTCTATGCTCTTTCAAAACTTTCAGCAACTGTTCCACCTGCACATCATTCAACAACGCAGAAACAATTACTGGTAAATTATTATTTAAGCCAAGAAATTTATAGCTCAAATGCGGAGGAAGTGGTTTGAGCTCTATTTGTGGTGGCTCAATGATAGATGGCTTTGCAGGAGGTGTAGCTCTATTCTCCAAATCAAGGGACAACTTTGGTGGAGTATATGAGTAAGAACCACGCCCCTCCAACGCATTCACCGACTCCATAAAACCATCCATATCATCACCATCGAAGTTTACCAAGATAGCTGCCAATGCTTCACCTATGCAATGTTCTTCCATCTTCATCTCAACAGCATCATCTACTTCATCAACAATACCACTCACTGAAATGCTCTCGTACTCATTTGGCAGCTTCATACCCTTGCTAGCTTGGAGTGTAACTTCTTCGTTGTTCACTCGGAATTTAATTTCATTACGTTCCGAATCCATAAGGTCTCTTCCAGTGGCTAGAAATGGTCTCCCCAAGATAATAGGGATTTCCTTGTCCACAGCACAGTCAAGAATTACAAAATTAGATGGTATATGAAATTTCCCAACTTTCACAATCACATCATCAACAATATCAACTGGTCTCTTGATTGAACGGTCAGCCATTTGCAACCTCATACTCGTCGGCCTTGGCATTCCTAATCTCGCTTGTTTGTAGATGGCAAGCGGCATTAAATTGATGCTGGCCCCATTGTCACAAAGTGCCTTTGCAAACTCCCGCACCCCAATAGTGCACGGAATAGTAAATGCTCCCGGGTCTTCTTTCTTCTGAATAGGATTTGTAGCAATAATAGAGCTAACCCGGTGAGTCATATTCACCACCTCATTCTTGGTGGTTCTCTTCTTTGTGATCAAATCTTTTATATACTTAGCAAAACCAGGCATTTCTTAAAAAGCCTCCAAGAATGGTATATTCACAGATAATTGCTTGAGAATATCATAGAACTTCTCAAACTTGCTATCGTCAACTCTTCTTGCAAGTCTCTTAGGGAAAGGAGGAGGGGGTCTAGGAATCAACGGAAGAATTTTTGACGTTTCTTCTACCTTTTCCTTCATCCCTTCTCGGGTCTCATCGCAGATTTGCACAACCTCTGGAGTTTTCTTCACTTCAGCAACATTGGGCTCTTCAACCTCGACTCCTTTTTCAAGTTCTTCCACATCAACTGCTTGCTCATTCTTTCCTTGCAGTATCTTCCCACTCCTGGTAGTGATAGCCATGATATGGGAAGTTGGGCCACTCCCACTTCCCTTTGGATTTGCAATAGTATCACTAGGAAGTGTTCCCTTCTGCTGTGGATGTTGCTCACGAGAAAGATCTCTCATTTGCAATTCCAGTTTTTGAATCGCCGCAGTGTGAGAGCCAACCAACTCAGTCATGTTCTTTATGGAGTTATCAGACTTTTCTTGGTTTTGTAGTATCCTTTCAAGCATGCTCTCCAATTTAGACTCACTAGAGGAACCTTGATTTGAGTACTGGCCCTTTGGAGGAACATAAGGATTGGAACTTCGATTTGCAAAGTTGTTGTTGCTGTTCCAGTTTCCTTGGTTAGAACCACTTTGGTCGTTTCGCCATGGGTGGTGACCTTGCCCTTGCGGGTTTGGTCTCCACTGATTCTGAGAGCCTTGACTTGGTAGTTCTACCTTTGGTACCCTCCTTGAGATTTATTGACATAGTTTGCCTCCTCATAATCTTCATTTGGTACCGGCTGCACATTCTCAACCACATTCACTTTCTTCTTATGATTTTCCGTGAAAAGCTCTGTCAACACATTGACATTCATAGCAAGTTCTGCAATTACTTGGTCTCGCTCTTGATTTTCCTTGATCAAGTTGTTCAAAGAAGGAGAGCCAATTGCAATTCCGCCTGTGGAGTCCTTTGAATGCCAAACTTGGTTATGCTTTGCCATTTTATCCAATATTTGAGTCACCCTAGCGAAGGATTTGTCCATAAAAGAACCAGTAGCTGCATTCTTCGCTATTGATTGGTTCATAGGATCCAAACCCATATAAAATTTTTTCAACAAAATGGAATCAGGAAAATCATGGTTTGGCGACCTCACCAAGTATAGTTTAAAGCGATCCCACGCTTCATGTAGTTGTTCACCTGGTAGTTGCTTGAAGAAAAAGATCTTATCCCTGAGCTCTGACTTCTTGCTTTGTGGAAACCATTTCGACAAGAAAGCTCGGACAAGTTCGGGCCATGAATGTATAGAATTTGGAGGAAGATTTTGGAGCCATTTCCTCGCATCCCCAGCTAGAGAATACTTAAAGCATCTCAACCTCAACGCATCGTCGGAGACATTATTCTACTTGTGCATTGCACATACACCCAAGAAATTTCTGAGGTGTTGTGTTGGGTCGTCATCTGTGGAATTCCTGAAAAATCCCTCCGCTTTCAGCATCAGAATTAATCCGTGTTCCACTTTGAAGGTAGCAGCACCAATAGCAGGAGGTACAATAGCATTTGTATCCTCGATATACTCCTCAATGTCTGCAAAAGGATTTCCTTCCGCGTCCAACTCCACATCATCACCATAGTCTGACATGTTCTTCTGTCAACACCAAACAAAACAAACAAAGTGTGATAGAATAGAATCAGATGTACAGTAAAGTATACACTAATTAGTAATTTCAAAACCGTATTCCCCGGCAACGGCGCCAAAATTTGGTACGCTCAAATTACACCTTAAGAACAGTGTAAGCGGTCGGTGTCAAATATAATAACCCAACAAGGTTGGGGTCGAATCCCACAGGGAATATGTGTGAAACGTTTACTTAATTAATGTAATACTCGACTAAGTCGTAATTCTATCAAGTAATCGTAACAAGAAGGTGTATTGAAAGAAAGTTTAAAAGAAGAGTGATTGCAATATTATGAATGTAAATAATATGATTTAAAGAAACCAAGGTTGTGTTCCCCATTTATGTAGTATAATGCTATTGATATTAATATTATATATTTCCAACGGAAGACTTTCTTGATATGCAATTGATGCCTAATTTACTACCCAATATTTTTCAATAGTTGGATAATATGTCCTCTTTATGATTTTCCCAAATACAAAAGAGTTGTGATTAAGAACAATCAATTAATGCCAAATTAAAACCCACTTATTCCTAATCGATTTTATTAAACAAGGTTTAAAGCCTTGAGTCTTTGTTATTTACTTCTACCAAATTCTACCCCACTTTCCCAAGCAAAGATAGAATTAAATGGCGTTTGTTAATGTTTGCAACCACCAACAATTATTTGAAGAATAAGAAGTAAATAAATATCAATCATCCGTTGAAACTATATTCAATATCAAAATCCCAATAACATCATACCCATCTAGGGTTCACAACCTTAGCATTTGGAATTAGTTACTCCTGCTAAAAAACTGAATGTGAAAGAATAGTAATTGTCATAATCTTACAAAGTATAAGGTAATTGATCCAAAAAGCTTCCAAGAATTCAAAATAGTTTAAGCCTTGTACTTGTTGCTCTCAATTCTAACAAGATGTCCCTCACAAAATCCTATTAAACCTATTTATAGAGGCCTAAAAACCGAGGCAAAGTGTGGACTAATTTGCCTCTGATGTTAATAATGCGGACCGCATTTCTGTCGCAAAACAGAAATGTGGTCCGCAAATCTTCTTCCTCCTCGCATACCTGACCCAAGGATTTTGCCTTCATCGCATTCTGTAATTGCGGTCTGCATTGAAGAAATGCGAACCCCTTCTGCATCGCAAATCCAACACTCTGTAAACTGCATACTTGGTTTGCGGTGCGCATATCGATTATGCGATCGCGAAATGCGATCGCATTCTTTACCCTGACTTTCACCCAAAACTCTGCTTACGTCTGCGATTCCCCAGTGCATGTTTGCGGTTCACATTCTAGTTATGCGGTCGCATATGCGGCCGCATTCTTAACATGACGAAGTGCCCAGAGTTCTGTCCTTGTTTGCGATTTGATTGTGAAATATGCGGTTCGCATGTGCAATTTGTGACCGCATATTCACATCTGCGATGCTGTTCAATGCTTTTCTTGTCTTCAGTTGGCTTTTTGAGCTCTTTTCCGTGCTTTTAGATCCTTACACTTGATGTACTGCAAATACACTAAAATTACATAAGTATCGATGGAATATGCACGTAAAACAAGTTAAATTCTTAGCAAGTAGTATCAAAATGTGCCGAAATTCCCCGGCACATCACTTAGCCCATTCAAGCAAATAACCAGAAAGCTGCAAATGAAGAGGGGTGCAGTTTCCAAAAAAGGAGATTCTAGCCTCCTACTTCGAAGAAATCAGAAAAGATTTAGTTAAAAATTTCGATACAGAAGTTTCAGACGATGTATCCATGGCCTCATTAGGTAATACAACAGACGAGGACATATGTTTAGCTGGTGAATCACAAGGAACTCAATCAGAACAAGTCAATATTGAAGAACTTGAAAAGTTTCTGAAGAAAATGAAAGAAAATGCAGAAGAATCTTCTACAGAGAATGTCAAAGGTAAAAGAACAACCACTTGAAAGATACTGAAGGCCCCACAAATGGCTGTTCTTTTACCTTTGTCATTCTCTGTAGAAGATTCTTCTGTATTTTCTTTCATTTTCTACAGAGAATGTCAAAGGTAATAGAAGATTTCCCCTCGGGCTCAGTATCAACAAATCCGCCCCTTGGGCAATATCGCAAAACAGTACCAGCCCCTCAGGCTCAAATCTCAGAATAATACCAGCTCCTCGGGCTATCACATGGAATAGTATCAGCCCCTCGGGCTATTACATAGTACAATATCAGCCCCTCGGGCTATATCTCACATCACAATGGGTACCCGCGCTCACTAGGGTATACAGACTCCGAGAGAGACCCCTTACGGTCAAAGCGCAATATCAAACCACCTCGTGGCATCAAATCTAGGCCCTCGGCCTCATATCAGTCAAGCCACCTCGTGGCGTATATAAAGTATCTCAGGTCCTCGGCCTCATATCAGTCACAAGCCACCTCGCGGCATATAAAGTATTTCAGGCCCTCGGCCTCATATCACTCAGTATATCCTCACATCTGGTCCTCGGCCACACTCAGTCAGAAAATCATCACAAGCCCCTCGGGCATAGTAAAACAGTAGTTCTCAACCCAAAAATATCATTAAAATATTATTTAAGTCTCAAAACTGAGTAAAAGTGGCTGAGTTGTAAAATAGTGAAAAACAACATGACTGAGTTCAAGTAATAAGTAAAAATAGTGAGGAAACAGTGATAAAAATCCCCGAAGGGTTCAAATAATTGGCAGGAAGCCCAAATATGGCAATCAGCCCAAATCATGATGATAACAAATAATTTTTTGTCAAATACGCGATAAAAATCATCAATCGGGACGGACCAAGTCACAATCCCCAGTAGTAAACGACCCCACGCTCATCATCCAGCGCGTGTCTCACCTCAATATAGCACTACAATGTACAATCCGAGGTTTCAAACCCTCAGAACATCATTTACAATCACTACTCACCTCGAACCGGCTAAATCCCTAGCCCGCGACGCCTTTGCCCCTCGAATTGGCCTCCACGCGCGTCAAATCTATCCAAAATCAGAATGAATACGTCACAATATGCTGAGGGGACAAATCCCAAGCGAAAACAATTGAAAAATACCAAAAGTTCCGAAATTAGCAAAACCCGAGCCCCGGGCCCACTTCTCGAAGCTCAGAAATTTTCACATCAACGGGTTTCTTATCTCCCAACGAGTTCATACATATCAAAAGTTCTCAAATCCGACCCCAAATGGTCCTCCAAATGCCCAATTAGAATTTCAAAATCCCAAGCACTATTTCTTCCATTTTTAGCAAGACTTCAATGATTTTCTAGGTGGATTTCACAATATAAACGAGTTTTAGGTCCGAAATTTTTACCTCCAATCGATTCTCCTTGAATCCCTCGGTAATTTCCTTCAAGAACCTCCAAAACTGAGCAACTATGGGTGAAAATATACCCAAAATCGCGGACAAGAAGACTTAAAAACATTCTGGCAGGCTTCATCGAGTTGTACCTTGCGCTGTGCAGGTTGTACATCCTCTTACCATTTTCCCTTGCTGTACACCTTCTGTTAAAATGCTCATAACCCCTTGTGAAAATATCCAAATGATCAACGGTTTAAAGATTTAGAAACTAGACTCGAAGATCTTTCATTTGATAGGTTGTAAACTATATAACGCTTTATATATTCCGAGATATGAGCTTCTAAAGTGCATCAGAAAATTCTGTCGAAATTGCTCCACCAGCCAACTTCGATCAATCATAACTTTCTCATAGAATATCCAAATCATGAATGGTTTAACTTTGTGGAAACTAGAATACAAAGGCTAACCCTTTCACGTTTAACAATTTTTCTGATTCCTTATAGATTACAAGATATGAGCTTCCAAACTGGACTACTCGCACTAGAAATTTTCTGGTGCACAACTGAAGCTACAAAAAATCTGCAATTTTTCCAAAGATGAAATAGTCCGTTTAACCACCCAAAACTCACCCGAGGCCATTGGGACCTCAACCAAATATGCCAACATATCCCATAACATCATTTAAACTTGTTCCAACCTTCGGAACGCTCAAAACAACATCACGACACCAAATTCGCTTCGGATTCAAGCCTAAGAATTTCAAAATCTTCTAAATTACTCTTTTGATAAAAAACCCAATCAAACCACGTCCGAATGACATGAAATTTTGCACACACATCCCAAATGACATAACGAAGCTATAGCAACTCTCGGAATTCCATTCCGACCCTCGGATCAAAATATTGCCTAACAACCAGAAATCGCCAAAATACTAACTCCACCAATTCAAGCCTAATTCTATACCGGACCTCCAAAACTAATTCCGATCACACTCCTAAATCATAAATCACCTCCCCAAGCTAACCGAACCATCAGAACTCATATCCGAGCCCTCTAACTCATAAGTCAACATCCGGTTGACTTTTCCAACTTAAACCTTCTTAAAAGAGACTAAGTGTCTCATTTCTTACCAAATCCACTCCGAACGCAAACTACTCAACTCGATCACATAAAACACAGATAAATAAGTATAATGAAGTAGAAATGGGAGAAACGGAGTGGTAACTCATGAGACGACTGGCCGGGTCGTCACATCCTCCCCAACTTAAACAAATGTTCGTCCTCGAACGAGTCAAGAAACATACCTGAAGCCTCAAATAGGTGAGGATATCTGCTCCGCATATCCCGCTCGATCTCCCAGGTAGCCTCCTCCACGGGCCGACCTCTCCACTGCACTTTCACTGAAGCTATATCCTTTGACCTCAACTTCCGAACCTGACGACCCAAAATAGCCACTGGCTCCACATCATAGGTCAAATCATCATCCAACTGAACCGTGTTGAAGTCCAAAACATGAGACGGATCCCCAATATACTTCCGGAGCATAGAAACATGAAATACCGGGTGCACACTCGACAAGATGGGTGGCAAAGCAAGCTCATAAGCCACCTCCCCAATCCTCCGAAGCACCTCAAACGGTCCAATGAACCAAGGACTCAATTTCCCTTTCTTCTCGAATCTCATAACACCCTTCATGGGCGAAACCTTCAGCAAGACCTTCTCACCAACCATGTAGGACACATCTCGAACCTTCCTATCAGCATAACTCTTTTGCCTCACTGCGCTGTACGAAGCCTCTCCTGAATCACTTTCACCTTCTCTAGAGCATCCTGAACCAAATCAGTCCCCAATAGCCTAGCCTCGCCGAACTCGAACCAACCAACTGGAGATCTACACCGCCTCCCATACAAAGCCTCATACGCAGCCCTCTGAATACTCAACTAGTAGCTGTTGTTATAAGCAAACTCTGCAAGTGGTAGATCATCCCATGAACCTCCGAAATTAATAACACATGCACGCAACATGTCCTCCAATATCTGAATAGTACGCTCGCACTGCCGTCCGTCTGAAGATGAAAAGCTGTGCTCAACTCCACCTGAGTACCCAACTCTCTCTGCACGGCTTCCCAAAACTGCAAAGTAAACTGAGTACCTCTATCTGAAATGATAGAAACTGGGACACCATGCAGCCGAACAATCTCCCGGATATAAATCCCTGCCAACCGCTCTGAAGAATAGGTAGTACACACAGGAATAAAGTGCGCGGACTTGGTCAGCCGATCCACAATCACCCAAATAGCATCGAACTTCTTCAAAGTCCGTGGAAGTCTAACAACAAAGTCCATATTGATCCACTCCCACTTCCACTCGGAATAACCATCCGCTGAAGTAAGCCACCCGGTCTCTGATGCTCATATTTTACCTGCTGACAGTTGAGACACCAAGCTACAAATCCCACAATATCTTTCTTTATTATTCTCCACCAATAGTGCTGTATCAAGTCCTGATACATCTTCGCGGCACCCGGATGAATGAAATACCGCAAGCTATGGGCCTCCTCCAGAATCAACTCCCGAAGCCCATCCACATTGGGCACACAAATCCAGCCCTGCATCCTCAACACTCCATCATCGCCGATGGTCACATCTCTGGCATCATCATGCTGAAATCTGTCCCTAAGGACAGGCAAATGCGGATCGTCATACTGGCGCCCTATGATGCGATCATATAAGGAAGACCGAGAAACCACACAAGCTAACACCCGACTAGGTTCCGAAATATCTAATCTCACAAACCGATTGGCCAAGGCTTGAACATCAACTGCAAGGGGTCTCTCCCCAACTGGAATATATGCCAAACTACCCATACTCACTGCCTTTCGGCTCAAAGCATCGGCCATCATATTGGCCTTTCCCGGATGGTACAATATAGTGATATCATAATCCTTGAGCAACTCCAACCATCTCCGCTGCCTCAAATTAAGATCCTTTTGCTTGAACAAATGCTGAAGGCTGCGATGATCAGTAAACACTTCACAAGATACGCCATACAGTAATGCCTCCAAATCTTCAATGCATGAACTATGGCAGTCAGCTCTAAATCATGAACGGGGTAGTTTTTCTCATGGGGCTTCAACTGACGAGAAGCATAAGCAATAACTCTACCCTCCTGCATCAATACACAACCAATCCCAACTCTCGAAGCATCACAATACACGGTATATGAACCTGAAGCTGATGGCAAAACCAATACTGGAGTTGTGGTCAAGGCTGTCTTGAGCTTCTGAAAGCTCTTCTCACACTCGTCCGACCATACAAATGGAGCACCCTTCCGAGTCAATTTGGTCAAGGGCGATGCAATGGATGAGAATCCCTGAACAAACCGGCGATAATAGCCTGCCAACCCAAGAAAGCTACGAATCTCTGTGGCTGAGGACGGTCTAGGCCAACTTTGAACCGCCTCTATCTTCTTTGGATCAACCTGAATACTCTCGCTGGACACTACGTGCCCCAAGAAAGCCACTGAATCGAGCCAAAACTCACACTTAGAGAATTTTGCATAATGTTTCTTCTCCCTCAATCTCTGCAATACAACTCGCAAATGCTCCACGTGCTCCTCCTGACTACGCGAGTACACCAGAATATCATCAATGAATACAATAACGAACTAATCTAGATAAGGCTGAAATACACTGTTCATCAAATGCATGAACGCTGTTGGGACATTGGTTAGCCCGAAAGACATAACAAGAAACTCATAGTGACCATATCTAGTCCTGAAAATAGTCTTAAGAATATCTGAATCCCTGATCTTTAACTGGTGATAACCCGAATGGAGATCAATCTTGGAGAACACTCAAGCTCCTGAAGCTGGTCAAATAAATCATCAATGCGAGGCAAAGGATAATTGTTCTTAATTGTTACCTTGTCCAATTGCCTATAATCGATGCACATTCTCATTGTGCCATCCTTTTTCTTCACAAACAGAACCGGCGCACCCTAAGGTGACACACTAGCCGAATGAACCCCTTATCAAGGAGTTCCTGAAGCTGCTCCTTCAATTCTTTCAACTCTGCTGGTGCCATACGATACGACGGAATAGAAATGGGCTGAGTGCCCGGCACCAGTCAATACCAAAATCAATATCCCTGTACGGTGGCATGCCCGGCAGGTCTGCAGGAAATACATCGAGAAAATCCCTCACAACTGGAATAGAATCAATGCTAGGAGTCTCAACTCCAACATCCCTCACAAACGCTAGATATGAAAGGCAACCCTTCCCAACCATACGCCGGGCCTTCAAGTACGATATCACTCAGTATATCCTCACATCTGGCCCTCGGCCGCACTCAGTTGGAAAATCATCACAAGCCCCTCGAGCATAGTAAAACAGTATTTCTCAGCCCAAAAACATCATTAAAATATTATTTAAGTCTCAAAACAGAACATCATTTACAATCACTACTCACCTCGAACCGGCTAAATCCCTAGCCCGCAACGCCTTTGCCCCTCGAATTGGACTCCACGCGCGTCGAATCTATCCAAAATCAGAACGAATACGTCACAATATGATGAGGGGACAAAGCCCAAGCGAAAACAATCGAAAAATACCAAAAATTCCGAAATTAGCAAAATCCGAGCTTCGAGCCCACTTCTCGAAGCTCAGAAATTTTCACATCAAAGGGTTCCTTATCTCCCAACGAGTTCATACATATCAAAAGTTCTCAAATCCGACCCCAAATGGTCCTCCAAATGCCCAATTAGAATTTCAAAATCCCAAGCCCTATTTCTTCCATTTTTAGCAAGACTTCAATGATTTTCTAGGTGGATTTCACAATATAAACGAGTTTTAGATCCGAAATTCTTACCTCCAATCGATTCTCCTTGAATCCCTCGTTAATTTCCTTCAAGAACCTCCAAAAATGAGCAACTATGGGTGAAAATACACCCAAAATCACGGACAAGAAGACTTAAAAACATTCTGCCCAGGCTTCATCGAGTTGTACCTTGCGCTGTGCAGGTTGTACATCCTCTTACCAATTTCCCTTGCTGTACACCTTCTGTTAAAACGCTCATAACCCCTTGTGGAAATATCCAAATGATCAATGGTTTGAATATTTAGAAACTAGACTCAAAGATCTTTCATTTGATAGGTTGTACACTATGTAACTCTTTATATATTCTGAGATATGAGCTTCTAAAGTGCATCAGAAAATTCTGTCGAAATTGCTCCACCAGCCAATTTCGATCAGTCATAACTTTCTCATAGAATATCCAAATCATGAATGGTTTAACTTTCTGGAAACTAGAATACAAGGGCTAACCCTTTCATGTTTTACAATTTTTCAGATTCCTTATAGATTACAAGATATGAGCTTCTAAACTGGACTACTCGCACTAGAAATTTTCTGGTGCACAACTGAAGCTACAAAAAATCTATAATTTTTCCAAAGATGAAATAGTCTGTTTAACCACCCAAAACTCACTCGAGGCCACTGGGACCTCAACCAAATATGCCAACATATCCCATAACATCATTCAAACTTGTTCCAACCTTCGGAACGCTCAAAACAACATCACAACACCAAATTCGCGTCGGATTCAAGCCTAAGAATTTCAAAATCTTCTAAATTATACTTTTGATCAAAAACCCAATCAAACCACGTCCGAATGACATGAAATTTTGCACACACAACCCAAATGACATAACGAAGCTACAGCAACTCTCGAAATTCCATTCTAACCCTCAGATCAAAATCTCGCCTAACAACCAAAAATCGCCAAAATACTAACTCCACCAATTCAAGCCTAATTCTACACCGGACCTCCAAAACTAATTCCGATCACACTCCTAAATCATAAATCACCTCCCCAAGCTAACTGAACCATCAGAACTCACATCCGATCCCTCTAACTCATATGTCAACATCCGGTTGACTTTTCCAACTTAAACCTTCTTAAAAGAGACTAAGTGTCTCATTTCTTACCGAATCCACTCCGAACGCAACTACTCAACTCGATCACATCAAACATGGATAACGAAGCATAATGAAGCAGAAATAGGGGAAACAGAGCGGTAACTCATGAGACGACTGGCCGGGTCGTCACAAAATAATTATCCCACCAGCCTTTCAGTTGGCCAGTAAATCCAGCTATAATCATATCAGCTATAACTTTCTCAGAATTATTATCTACCGTAAATATATAGTACTATACATGAGCATTCAATGCACCTGGATATAAATTTGTCTATCTGTAAATCCATCTATGTTCTATTCATAGATTTCCTTACCACTATAACTCTGTGAGAATTAATTGGGTTCAGGTTCTTCTAGTAAAACATCCTGAGGGATCGGTCTATGATAATAGTACATCCTTTGTACTGGTTTCCTAGCAAACTTCTCTAAAATTTTATTAATTTCATCAGAAAGTTTTTCTTTTCTTTCTTCGCTAAATAAATTTTCTAAATTTAAAGCACTGATTCTAAATCCTTCAAATTTCTTATTAAGCAGTCTCTCCAAGTCATCAAGACTCTTAAATTTAAAGTCTTTGACTTCTGGAGGGGGTTGGATACTGGCAGTCGCTATTTGCTCCTTACCTTTTATGGTATCCTTGCTGCTAATTTTTTGGACTTCTGCTATAAGCTTGTCCAATCTATCACTGATAGAAGCTACCTATTCACCCAGAATACTCACATAGATGTTAGTATAATTATTCTGAGTCAACATCGTATTAAATTTCTAGCACTAATAGTACCAGTATTATCATCAAACAATTTAGAAAAGGCAGTATAATATATAACCTTATATTTTTCTCCCATTTGAAAATATGTTTGGAGTGGGAAAACAGATTTAGTAACTTCTCCACTACTGAGCTTATAATCTCTTTCTAGCATGGAAATATAACCATCAACATATTTAGACATAAACCATGACACAAAAGCTATAATCTTGTTGTATCTACTAATATCATCATAAAAAACATCTTGGAAAAACTTTATTTGTTTTTCATTGAAATTATGAAAAAACCAGTTTCTAAAAGGTTCCCATTGTGTTTTTTAAACTCTGAAGAAATTAATTTTCTTGCCGGTGAACCCGGACTAAAATCTATTCTCTCTCTATCCATGTAAACCGTTTGAAAAATCCATTTCGGATTCAGTTGGATCTGGTATAGCACTAGCGATATTATCTGTGCTAATTTTATAACATCAATTCTATCATTTTCTCTAATCCGTGAAGTAGATGCTCTTGAAGGAAAATCTACCTTATAATCAACAGGTGAAATATAAGAAGAGTTAAATCTAGTTAATCTAGATGAATAACTGATATTATCAATTTGATCGAGTTCATTGAACCTGATCTTAACATTTCCATCAGAAGCTTATTCTACTTTTGTGATTTCACTGTTAACATTATTTTGAGGAGCTATTGCTTCCTCAATGACCTATTCTTTGGGAAAATCTATTTCATCCCACTTAGATCTTCTGGTAATAACTTTAGATTTGCCAAAATTAATTTATATCAAAATAGTTTCATTTTTGAAATCCATGATTTTGCACATAGGATTCAACGTATATAAAGGCTTGTAATAAATCCTATAACAAATGCATATAACTTCAGTTCCAGGCAAGTAATCATAACCATGAAGCTTAATACTTAACATTAAAGCATTTAGCGAATTATCATCGCTTAACGAAACCTGCAAATTAGGATAAACATTAAAATAAACAGGACCATAAGCCAAACTTGTTTGAACCATTCCTATAAGAGACTTCTTCCAATTTTGGTTTCCGCCATCCCTAAGTGCCTCTATAAAGCTCTCAGGTAAACCTCTTAATGTAAGGGGTTTAAAGGCAACTTGTATTAAACCTATATGTAAGAATTTATGAGTTTTCCTATAAGGGGCTAAATCATTTTCAGATAATAATCTGAATGTAGCATGGTCACTATCTACAGTGATGGTTTCTTCAGTAGTTTTACCTACTTGTTTTAAACCTAATTTCTCAAAGGTACCTAACTGGTATATAACCTAAGGTTGAATTCTAGGGATCGTCCACTTATTAAGGAGATCTAATTGTTGGGGCATATCATACTCTTCTTTCCTACTGTTTTTAACAGTAGTCTGTTTCCTAATGATATTCATTAGTAAAGAAAGTGTTAAACTTAGTAATCTATTTCTATTCTTAAACATAGCTCTGATACCAATATTCGCTACAGGATCGTTTTGATGGAGCTATAGGGAGGAGTAGTAAGGATTTAAGCCCTGTCAAATTCTAAATTTTTCCAGTAAACCCTAAACCACGGCCTCGCCTTCTAAACCCTTTCACGACGCCTACTAAACCCTTCGCTACAGGATCGCTTCGATGGAGCTACAGGGAATATTACTACGGATTTAAACCCTGTCAAATTCTATGTTTTTTCAGTAAACCCTAAACCACGGCCTCGCCTTCTAAACTCTTTCACAACGCCCATCTTGGCTTAAAAACAGGTTCTGCGAAGACCACCGGTTATGCTGCCATAACCAGGCTTACTATCTAAACTTAAAACTGCCTGGGTTTAATCTTTAACCTAAGCATCATCGGAAAGATACAGTATTGAAATTAATACTAAAGCATGCTACAGAATAGTTCAAGATTCCTAAGTTTAACACTTAAGTATTTAGCCTATCATTTAGGCTAAATAATTAAAAAAGAAAATAGAAATTAAATGCAAGACAAAGATATACCTGAGACCTCCGGCTGTGGCCAATAAGCCTTTTGATTTTTATTAATACACAGACTTGATTACAGAGAGAGTGTTTACAAGTGAGAAAAAGAGACTATAGAATGCCTAAAGAAAAGCCAACCTCTGATGAAAAGTTCTGACCCTTATATCTTTTGTTTTTAGCTAGTTGATCCATTATATAAGGATTAGAATTTTTCATCAGAGGTAGGCTTTTCTTTAGGCATTCTATAGTCTCTTTTTCTCACTTGTAAACAATCTCTCTATAATCAAGTCTGTGTATTAATAAAAATCAAAAGGCTTATTGGCCACTACCGGAGGTCTCAAGTATATCTTTTTCTTGCATTTAATTTCTATTTTCTTGTTTAATTATTTAGCCTACATGATAGGCTAAATACTTAAGTGTTAAACTTAGGAATCTTGAACTATTATGTAGCATGCTTTAGTATTAATTTCAATACTGTATCTTTCCGATGATGCTTAGGTTAAAGGTTAAACCCATGCAGTTTTAAGTTTAGATAGTAAGCCCTGTTATGGCAGCATAACCGGTGGTCTTCGCAGAACCCGTTTTTAAGCCAAGATGGTCGTTGTGAAAGGGTTTAGCAGGCGAGGCTGTGGTTAGGGTTTACTGGAAAAACTTAGAATTTGACAGGGTTTAAATCCTTAGCAATCCTCCCCGTAGCTCCATCGAAGCGATCCTGTAGCGAAGATTGATTTTATTGTGGGGCCTTCAATATCTTTCAAATGGCTGTTCTTTTACCTTTGTCATTCTCTGTAGAAGATTCTTCTGCATTTTCTTTTATTTTCTTCAGAAACTCTTCAAGTTCTTCAATATTGACTTGTTCTGATTGAGTTCCTTGTGATTCACCAGCTAAGCATATGTCCCCGTCTGTTGTATTACCTAATGAGGCCATGGATACATCGTCTGAAACTTCTGATAATATTTCCATCGATGGACCATATAAAATCCACCAGTCACAAAATCAATTTGGTATATTCTGCTCAAATACATTCGGGCAGATTTTAATAAACCAAGAATGTTTTCTATTAGAATTTTCATATAAGAAAGTTTTATGAAAACTTTGGATATAATCCCAATAATTAAATTTAACAGGTATTTTTCTGTTCTTGGTGGATGTAATCCTTTTCTTTCAAAGTACTGATACCCCATTCATCTGAGGGAATAATTTTCTTGATTATAATCTTGAAAAAGTTATAAACTTTTTTTCGTAGTAGAAGGATAGAAATGCTGAATTTCAGCTGAGCCAGTTGATAATAGAATCAACTCATAATTCATTCTGTATTTGTAAGCAGTTGAGGCATATGATGCCGTATCCAAATACCTGGCCATTATTTGCCATGGATTATGTTTCCATTTCAAGTCCGATTGTTCCAGAAGAATTATTAATTCTTTCTGTTGATTTTGGCTATAAACCTCATTGCTTTCTTGACCTTCATCTGTCAACGCTGTTGAATATGATGGTGGGTTATTACCCATATTTTGTTTGGATTTTATAAATTTCATGAATTCCTTGTACATAGGTTGATCAGTATTAACCCCCAAACTTTCTGCACAATTTGCAGCAATCAATTTCTGATTTCCAATTTGGGCGAGGATATTACCTCTACCGCTGCCTTTACCTCTTCCCCTTCCCTGAGGGGGTATATACTATGGTCTCATCTGAAAATGAAGTACAAAGAGTTATAAACTCAAATATTCTCTAGTAAGAAAATCGGGAAGACTATTATCAGTACCTTTTTTATAAATAATCTCAAAATCAAATGGAGCTA
Source organism: Nicotiana obtusifolia (assembly GCA_002018475.1). Lineage (NCBI taxonomy): Eukaryota > Viridiplantae > Streptophyta > Magnoliopsida > Solanales > Solanaceae > Nicotiana > Nicotiana obtusifolia. The sequence continues at coordinate 168,782 of MCJB01007858.1, read as the reverse complement.
AAAATCAAATAATTCTAAGTGTTTGAAAATGACTTTCAATATTTTTCGAAAATACTAAAATGTCGTCGATATAAACAATTATAAAATTAGTATAAGGAATAAAAATATCATCCATAATCTTCTGGAATTCAGAAGGAGCATTTTTCAAACCGAACGGCATAACATTCTACTCATATTGGCCCGTTGGGACATTAAAAGCAGTTTTATATCTATCTGATTCAGTTATTTGAATCTGCCAATATCCTGATTTCAGATCAATTTTTGAGAATATAATAGCATCATGTAATCTGTCTAATAAATCTTTTTTATTAGGAATTGAATATATGATCCATCTAAGCGCCTTATTAAGGGGCTTATAGTTTATAACTAGCCTAGGAACAATACGTTCCTGTTCTGCATGTTTATTAACATAAAAAGCAGTACAAGACCATTTGAACTTTGAAGGTTGTATTAAACCTTTTTGTATTAAAGAATCTATTTCTTTTTGCATAATTCTAAATATTCGGAATTCATTTGACAAGGCCTAGCCTTAGTTGGGATATTATCCTCTGAAAAATCTGCTTCATATGGAAGACTTACAATATGACATTTTCTATTCTAAAATTGATTTGGATGGTCACCACAAATCTGCAATGAAAACTGGTTTTTTAGTAAATTAATTTTTTCTATTTATTTAGGAGCCTTTAAATCTTGTTCTATAGTAAGGCTGCAAATCTCGTTTTTCAAAAAATTAATCTGTTTATTTTTTGCAGTAATATTATTAGAAATAATTTCATTCAAAAATCTACGAATTGGTTGAGTTATGAACTCAAAAGTAATCGATTTTCCATTGAAAGTACCTGTAAAACTATGAGCATCCCAATTAGTAAAAGGCATAATTTTATGAAAAAATAGAACTCCCAGTATTATATCCTGATGGATATCTTTTATTAAAACAAAGTGTTCAGGAATGCAAATCTTATTTTGACAAATATAAGCTTTGGCCAATTTATAAGTAATACCCATATGCTGACCACTAGCATTTTTCAATCTATGAGTAGTTTTATGAAAATACCTAGAAGGTATTATTCCTTCTTTAATAAAATTCAAATCTGCACCACTATCAAATAATGCAACAAACTCTTTTTTGAAATTGTAATCAATTAAGAGAGTTACTCTTATTAAAAACTTTTGAGTGGTAAAGAACTGTAATTTTTGTAAGAATTCATTGTCATGTAAATCAACAGTTCCTAAAAAATCATCTTTTACCTCCTTATTGGAAGTACCAGCACCTAAATCTAGATTTGTATTTACATGAGAATTTTCTAATCTAATAATTCTATTATCTAAAGCAATATTGGAAGCCTTTAATTCCAAGACTTTATTTTTGAGATTATTAACCTCATCCTTCAAATCCTGAACTATGGTTGGCCTATCAATTGCTTGGGACTTTTCCTTCAAAATCCTTTTAATATCAGACATCGTATAAGGACCTTTCTGGGAAGGAATCTCTTCTGTTTCAGAATCCTTAGGACTATTATCCTTAACGGGATCTACTTTATCTATAATCTAGGATCTTAAATCAGGATCCTTAATAACTTTAAGGAATTCTAATAGACTATCATTTGTAAGGACATTAATATCTAAGTCCTTAAACTGGGAATATATATTATAAAACTCATCCTCTGTGTTGTTACTACAACACTGACCTTGGGTCTGCCTACAAGGTCCACACTCTATTTCTGAAGAGTAATAGTTTTCTTCATCCTGTAACACCTTCAAATCTTCATTAGTTGAAGATTCTGTGTCACTGCTTCCTGGGGATTTATCCCTAGAAGAATTTAATAGGATCTTATATAACGAATCCTTAATACTATCATCTAGGTCAAGGTCATTAATCTTATCCTTAACCTTACAGTCTTTGGCATAGTGGTCTATTCTACCACATTTGTAGCACGTATCAGGTTTAATGGAATTTAATAAAATCCTTTCTCTTCTTATAACTATGTCTTCTCTTTTCTGTCTTCTCCCTTCTTTTTTCGGGATTCATTCTCTTTTTTCTTTTGTACCTATAAGACTCTTTCTGGTCTTTCTTCTTCCTATGAGTTTTTTTAATTTTGGGGATATTTATGGCAAATTGCTCACAGAACTCTCTTAATTGCTGTCTTTCATTTAGACGGTGCTTCTTAATCTCTTGGTTTATCTTAATCTCATTACAAAGAGCTAAACCTTCCAGAGTGCATACACTAATTAGCTTACCATAAGTATAACTATTATAGTCTATACTCATAGCAGTACCTCTAAGGGTCTTTCTAATTCTTTCAGCAAATAAAGTGGGAAGCCCATCTATAAACTTAGACTTCTAGTGAGTACTATTACACTCGGGTAATTCCATAACTGTGGATAAAAATATATTCTTATACCATCTAAACTCTGTAAGTGTATGACACCTAAGATTTTGAAGCATAGTCCTAATGGTCTCACTATTATCTTCTATAATACTGAGAACAAAAGAATAGACTATGTTCTGAACATTATATCCATTTTCTATCTTAACAGCTCCTAAGATATATGCTCTTTGACTATTAGTCAATAATTATCCCACCAGCCTTTCAGTTGGCCAGTAAATCCAGCTATGATCATATCAGCTATAGCTTTCTCAGAATTATTATTTACCTTACATATAGTACTATACATAAGCATTCAATACACCTAGATATAAATTTGTCTATCTGTAAATCCATCTATGTTCCATTCATAGATTTCCTTAACACTATAACTCTGTGAGAAATAATTGGGCTCAGGTTCTTCTAGTAAAACATCCTGAGGGGTCGGTCTATGATAATAGTACATCCTTTGTACTGGTTTACTAGCAAACTTCTCTGAAATTTTATTAATTTCATCAGAAAGTTTTTCTTTTCTTTCTTCGCTAGATAAATTTTCTAAATTTAAAGGACTGATTCTAAATCCTTCAAATTTCTTATTAAGCAGTCTCTTCAAGTCATCAAGACTCTTCAATTTAAAGTCTTTGACTTCTGGAGGGGGTTGGATACTGGCAGTCGCTATTTGCTCCTTACCTTTTATAGTATCCTTGCTGCTAATTTTTTGAATTTCTGCTATAAGTTTGTCCAATCTATCACTGATAGAAGCTACATGTTCACCTAGAATACTCATGTAGATGTTATTATAATTGTTCTGAGTCAACATCGTATTTAATTTTCTAGCAGTAATAGTACCAGTATTATCATCAAACATTTTGGAAAAGGCAGTATATTATATAACCTTATTTTTTTCTCCCATTTGGAAAGATGTATGGGGTGGGAAAACAGATAAAGTAACTTCTCCACTACTGAGCTTATAATCTCTTTCTAGCATGGAAATATAACCATCAACATATTTAGACATAAACCATGGCACAAAAGCTATAATCTTGTTGTATCTACTAATATCATCATAAAAATCATCTTGGAAAAACTTTATTTGTTTTTCATTAAAATTATGAAAAAACCAGCTTCTAACTTTTTTTAAACTCTGCAGAAATTAATTTTCTTGCCGATGAACCCGAACTAAAATCTATTCTCTCTCTATCCATGTAAACCGTTTGAAAAATCCATTTCGGATTTAGTTGGATCTGGTATAGCACTAGCGATATTATCTGTGCTAATTTTTATATCATCTATTCTATCATTTTCTCTAATTTGTGAAGTAGATGCTCTTGAAGGAAAATCTACCTTATAATCAACAGGTGAAATATAAGAAGAGTTAGATCTAGTTAATCTAGATGAATAACTGATATTATCAATTTGATCGAGTTCATTGAACCTGATCTTAACAGTTCCATCAGAAGCTTATTCTACTTTTGTGATTTCACTGTTAACATTATTTTGAGGAGCTATTGCTTCCTCAATGACCTATTCTTTGGGACAATTTATTTCATCCCACTTAATAGGTCTTCTGGTAATAACTTTAGATCTGCCAAAATTAGTTTCTATCAAAATAGTTTTATTTTTGAAATCCATGATTTTGCACGTAGGATTCAACGTATATAAAGGCCATTAATAAAATCCTATAACAAATGCATATAACTTCAATTCCAGGCAAGTAATAATAACCATGAAGCTTAATACTTAATATTAAAGCATTTAACAAATTATCATCACTTAACGAAACCTGCAAATTAGGATAAGCATTAAAATAAACAGGACCATAAGCCAAACTTGTTTGAACCGTTCCTATTAGAGACTTCTTTCAATTTTGGTTTCTGCCATCCCTAAGTGCTGCTATAAAGCTCTCAGGTAAACCTCTTAATATAAGGGGTTTAAAGGCAACTCGTATTAAACCTATATGCAAGAATTTATGGGTTTCCCTATAAGGGGCTAAATCATTTTCAGATAATAATCTGAATGTAGCATGGTCACTATCTACCGTGATGGTTTCTTCAGTAGTTTTACCTACTTGTTTTCAACCTAATTTCTCAAAGGTATCTAACTGGTATATGACCTTAGGTTGAATTCTAGGGATCGTCCACTTATTAAGGAGATCTAATTGTTGGGGCATATCATACTCTTCTACTGTTTTTAACAGTAGTCTGTTTCCTAATGATATTCGTTGGTAAAGGAAGTGTTAAACTTAGTAATCTATTACTATTCTTAAACATGGCTCATATATATAAATGTTAAGACACAAAATAGTGATTGGCAAAAATATCAACACCCGCACATACAGACTTTAGAGTTGCATGGTAAGCATGAATATGTTTGAATATGAGTGTTTGTGTGACAGAATGAATATTATTCCTTTGAATAAATTATCACTGAGTTTTCACACTATATATCTAAGATAAATAGTTAAAAAGAAACATTTACAAGTCAACAGCAAGGATATGACGTTTGGTTCGATAGGTATGATGATCTTTTAATATATATACGTCAATTTGTAACTAAAAACGCTAAATTTCAATTGGTGACTACTCCTAATAAATCAATCACTTTTAAAAATAAATATGCTAAGTTACATCTCGAGGTTCTCTATGATGATTGATTTGAATGGAATGATAAGATTATGGATTGAATAATTTTCTATCGATAACTTTTGTATAATATGATTTCTTCTGTATAATCAAAGAAATGTGTTTTCAATGTGTGGCTAAGAATTTAAAATTTTTAGACATAAAAATGTGTGATAGTTGAAACAGAATAGCGTCGAACTAAAAGAAGTGCCATGAAAGACAGTGATAACTAAATGACTTTTAAGCTTAATTTTCTCCATTATCAATATATTTTTATCTTGAGATATTAGACGTCATATACCTAAAGATTTAACTAAAGTAAACTATAACTTCACATAAAATAGAAATAATAGTGCATTTGTTAAGTTATTTTACAACTTCAATCACATAACTTTGTAACTCCAGAATATTTAGTTTTAATTAGTTCTCTGTATTATGTCAAAACAGTATTTATGACTTGGTTTGTCTAATAAATTATATATATATTTTTTATTTAAGGAATTCATTTCATACCGGGTACATATACAATGAAAGTTTACTGTTGTCAGTACACATTTCTCGTGCAACGCACGATTATAGAGGCTAATATTATTATAAAAGAAAGAATATAAAGTTGATTGACAAAAATAGCCCTAGAATATTGTAATTAAAGGAAATATCTATCTTGGATAAATTGTAATTTTGAAATTTTTCCTAATATCTAAGAATTTGATTTCAACTGCAAATACTCTACCCAATCGGTTAATCACTCAAGTTAATTACAACTCAAGAAGGATTCATAATTTAATTGTAAAAGCTATTATTTAGGCATTTGAATTTATCTATTATTCCTTAGCTACGTACGTAATAAACACTAAAGAGATTTAAGGGAATACTATTCTCGGCAAATAATATTTAAAAGAGTGCTAAATTGGACAAAACAGAATGTATATTTTATATTACTACAAGTAGGATTTAAAAAGAACTAAAACCTATCGTAAATTAAAATAAATTTTTACGTTCCTAGCGATAAACTTGCCATAAAACATTCTCATGTTATATGCCTTATAAACTTATACCATAATTAACATTCCCATTAATATGCCTGATAAACTCATATTTTTTCTTGGTTTTTATTATTTGACGTTTTTCCCTAGATGGAAATTACCATTTTATTTCATAAGGCTTTATAGGTACAAATAATATTTACAGTAGGTTAATCAAGTATTTGAGAAATACTGTCACGGCCCGAATCCCAAACCCGATCGTGATGGCGCCTCTTGTGAAGACAAGGCCAGCCAATTCGAACTATAACTTGATTTGTACAGTTATGACAGTACTTACATATTTTAATAACAGCAAATTGCGGAAACATAGCTAACCATCCCGACAACAGCCCAAACCGGGGTGTTACAATGTCATGAGCAACTAATGAAATCCTAATAATAAGATTACTATTACAATATCCCTGGCACAATTGTTTGAAGAAAGTGGAAACAACAAGGTAAAAGAGATACGGGGCTGCGCACGCCAACAGCTACCTCGTCGTGTCTGAATCACCGCTCTGACAGTCGTAGTCAATGCCTCGGAACGAAATCAATAACGCCTGAATCTGCACACATGGTTCAGGGAGTAATGTGAGTACTTCCAACTCAGTGAGTAATAATCATAAATAATGGCGGAAAGCAGAAACCACACACAAGCACAAGGCAATCCATATTGAAGCAATAAAACATCATAAAAACAGTATTAGCCCCTCGGGCATATCACATGGTACAACATCAGCCCTTCGGGCTCATCACATCACAATATCAGCCCCTCGGGCTATATATCACATCACAACGGGTACTGCGCTCACTGGGGGTGTACAGACTCCGGGAGGGGCCCCTTAGCGCTATATCATATCTCGTGGCGGCGTGCCACCCGATCCCACTTACATCATATCTCGTGGCAGCGTGCCACACGATCCCGTTTACATCAAATCTTGTGGTAGGCATACCACCCGTTCCCTTTTGCATCATTTAAACATGTCATTTAAATCTCAAAACTGAGTAAAAGTGGCTGAGTTGTAAAACAGTGAAAAACAACATGACTGAGTTCAAGTATTGAATCAAGACAGTGAGGAAACAGTGATAAATACCCCCGAAGGGTTCAAACAACCGGCAAGAAGCCCAAATATGGCAATCAG
>MCJB01007858.1:101270-155134 GCA_002018475.1 Nicotiana obtusifolia | reverse complement strand
GCTGCCTGACCTCCACCCCTAGCTGGCTGGGCTGGTGGTAAGGTAACTGGAGCAGAAGTCGAAGGCTGACCCCTCTACTGGGACGATCTAGCACCAAAGTGAGGACACTGCCTCCACATGTGGCCCATCTCGCCACACTCATAACAACTCCCTGGCGCTGGAGAAGAGGAATGAAGGGAACCTCTCGCACCGGAGTGTCTAGCAGGTGCACTCGGCATAGAAGGACCCTGGGCTGACGGAGCATGAGCTAGAAGGGCGCTAAGTGATGACTGGCCCTGCTGCAACCCATGATAACCACGACCTGCAGATGCCCCACGATACTCTGGACGAGCTAACTGAGCAGGCCTGAAGGAACGACCTCTACCTTGCTGAAACTGGCCTCTCGAAGGGGCACCACTGTAAGCCTGATCCTCGAGGCCTCTTAGCCTCCCTTTCCTCTCGCTCCTGAGGGGGAACCATCTTAATCTCGCGAGCTATATCAACCACCTCCTCGAAGGTAGCACCCAATACTCGCTCCCTAGTCATAAGAATACGGAGATGATAGTTAAGGCCATCCACAAACCTCCTGATCCTTTCACGATCAGTCGGAACCATCCAGACAGCATGACGAGCCAACTCAAAAAATCTTGACTCATATTGCAACACAGTCATATCCCCCTATCGCAGCCATTCGAACTGTCTACGCAGCTCCTCTCTGCGGGACTGCGGCACATACTTTTCCAAGAAAAGAGCGGAGAACTGCTGCCAAGTAAGGGCCGCTGCATCAACCGGCCTACGCCTCCCACCAATTAAAGGCAGCTCCCGTAAACTGAAACGTGGTAAATGCCACGCCACTATACTCAAGAATCCTGGCTATCCGATAGCATTCGCTGACATTTGTCAAGAAAACCCTGGGCATCCTCGCCCTCAGCACCACTGAATAACGGAGGCTGGAGTCTGCCAAACCTCTCAAGACGACGCTGCTCATCATCTGGCATAACTGGTACTATGAATTCCTGAGCTGGTGCAACCAGCTAGGCTGGAGGTGCCCCCGGCATCTGAAGTCCCTGCACTACGTGCTCAGGTGTACGCCCAACAGGGGTTTGATTGCCTCCCCCGGCCTGCGAAGTAGTTGCGGCTGTGGTGGCTGTAACCGCCTGAGCCAGGCCAATGCCAACTGATAAGATATGGGCCAAGGTCTCCTGAAGACCTGGAATCACAATAGGCACAGCTGGTGCCTCAGCTGGTGCTACTGGAGCCTGATCCTAAGCTGGGGCAGCTGGTGGATCAGCTGGCACTTCCCTAGCCGCTCAGCCCCTGCCACGACCACAACCACGGCCTCTGGTGGCCTCAGTGGGTGGCAATGGTGTTCGTCCACCTCGTCCGATATCTCGCGTCCTCACCATCTGTGAGAGAATAGAATAACAGAAGTTTCAGTGCTCGGATCAACAAGTTCGCACGACAAGAATTTCAAGAATATGGAGTTTTCCTAAAAAGGTTCCGCAGCCTCTCGAAGATAAGTACAGACGTCTCCGTACCGATCCGCGAGACTCTACTAAACCCGTCATGACTCGTGAGACCTATGTAACCTAGGCTCTGATACCAACTTGTCACGGCCCAAATCCCAAACCCGGTCGTGATGGCGCCTCTCGTGAAGACAAGGCCAGCCAATTCGAACTATGACTCGATTTAAGCAGTTAAGACAGTACTTACATATTTTAATAACAGCAAATTACGGAAACATAGCTAACCATCCGGACAACAGCCCAAACCGGGGTGTCACAATGTCATGAGCAACTAATGAAATCCTAATAATAAGATTACTATTACAATATCTATGGCACAATTGTTTGAAGAAAGTGGAAACAACAAGGTAAAAGAGATACGGGGCTGCGGATGCCAACAGCTACCTCGTAGTCTCTGAATCACCGCTCTGACAGTCGTAGTCAATGCCTTGGAGCGGAATCAATAACGCCTGAATTTGCACACATGGTGCAGGGAGTAATGTGAATACTTCCAACTCAGTAAGTAATAATCATAAATAATGGCGGAAAGCAAGCAACCACACAAAGCACAAGACATTCTATAATGAAGCAATAAAACATCATTAAAACAGTAAATCGGTGAGAAATTCAAGTAAAATCTCTTTTCAACAGGTAAAAACACGAAATCCTTTTTGGTAAATAATATTTAGTAAAACATTGCCCCTCGGGCTCAGTATCATTTAAAACACGCCCCTCGGGCATAATATCACATGGTACAACATCAGCCCCTCGGGCTCATCACATCACAATATCAGCCCCTCGAGCTACATTTCACATCACAATGGGTACCCTGCGCTCACTGGGGGTGTAAAGACTCCGGGAGGGGCCCCATATGGCCCAAGCGCTATATCATATCTCGTGGCGGCGTGCCACCCGATCCAATTTACATCATATCCCGTGGTGGCGTGCCACCCGATCCAATTTAAATCATGTCCCGTGGCGGCGTGCCTCCCGATCCCATTTATATCATATCTCGTGGCGGCGTGCCACCCGATCCAATTTACATCATATCCCGTGGCGGCGTACCACCCGATCCCATTTATATCATATCTCGTGGCGGCGTGCCACCCGATCCAATTTACATCATATCTCGTGGTAGCAAAAATCATCAATCGGGACGGACCAAGTCACAATCCCCAATAGTAAGCGACCCCACGCTCATCATCAAGCACATGTCTCACCTCAATACAGCACTACGATGTGCATTTCGGGGTTTCAAACCCTCAAAACATCATTTACAATCACTACTCACCTCGAACCGGCTAAATTCTTAGCCCGCGACGCCTTTGCCCTTTGAATTGGCCTCCGCGCGCGTTGAATCTATTCAAAATTATAACTAATATGTCACAATATGCTGGGGTAACAAAGCCCACGCGAAAACAATCAATAAATACTAAGAAATCCCGAAATTAGTAAAATCCGAGCCTCGGGCCCACTTCTCAAAATTCAGTAATTTTCACCTCAACGGGTTCCTTATCTCCCCACGAGTTCAACCATATAAAATTTATCGAATTCCTACATCGGTTCGACCCCCAAGTCTTAAAATCTATACTTAAGGGTTTTTCCACAATTTTTCCAACTTAAATCACCAATTTCATACTAGAATTAGCAATAGATTTGGGTAATTTGACCAAGATTGAGTTAGGAACACTTACCCCGATGTTCCGTGAAAATATTCCAAGAATCGTCTCAAAACTCGCTTCAATCCGAGCTCTATAGCTCCAACTATGTTCAAGATGACCAAAACTCCCTCTTTTAAGAATTTGTCCAAGAAAGCCCCCTTTGGATATAGTTTTGAGGTTGATTTGCCGTGATGCATGGTGTTTGGAGGTGTCTCTCTTCGTGGGTAACGACAGTGGGTTTTTGCATGGCAAATGGGCACTGATTTCTATTTATAAAGGGGTCAAAAATCGAGACAAAAACGCCCCTATCAGGCCTAAAATGCGATCGCATATCTGTCGCATAACAGATATGCGATCCGCATATTTGACGCAACCATCGCAAAGGTAGCCCTAGCCTTCACCGCAATTCAGTGTGAGGCATGGTTTGCGGTCCGCAATGCTTTCGCATTCTCTACCGCATTCTTGTCGTTAATTTTTGCCCAAAACACTGTCTTGATCTGCGATTTCAATGTAAGATATGCGGTCCGCATGTTAGAAATGCGACCGCATTTCCTACCGCATTTCTGACATGAACTTTGCCCAGAAATCTGGCTGGGTTTGCGATCTCTTTGAGAGATATGCGGTCCGCATTTGAGAAATGCGACCGCATTCTCGGCATCTGGTTTTTCTGCGAGTTTTCTTTCCAACGATGAAATAGTCCGTTTAACCACCCAAAAACTCACCCGAGGCCGCTGGGACCTCAACCAGATATACCAACCTACCCCATAACATTATTCAAACTTGTTCCGACCTTTGGAACGCTCAGAACAACCTATCAACACCAATTCGCGTCGGATTCAAGCTTAAGAATTTCAAAAATCTTCTAAATCGCTCTTTTGATCTAAACCCAATCAAACCACGTCCGAATGACCTGAAATTTTGCACACAAGTCCTAAATCACATATCAAAGCTACAGCAACTTTCGGAATTCCATTCCGACCCTCGGATCAAAATTTCGCCTATCAACCGGAAATCGCCAAAAATTCTAACTTCACCAATTCAAGCCTAATTCTACACCGGACCTCCAAAACCAATTTCAATCACGCTCCTAAGTCATAAATCACCTCCCGAAACTAACCGAACCGTCGGAACTCGCATCCGAGTCCTCTAACTCATAAGTCAACATTCGGTTGACTTTCCCAGCTTAACCCTTCTCAAAAGAGATCAAGTGTCTCATTTCTTACCAAATCTACTCCGAACGCAAATTATTCAACGTGATTACATAAAACACGAATAACGAGGCATAATAAAATAGAAATGAGGAAAACGAAACGGTAACTCAGGAGACGACTAGTTGGACCGTCACAATATGTCCAGCATATTTCTGAACCAAAGATTGATGTTAACATGGCATACTCTGTGAACAAAGATAAACTGAAAGTCATAGCATTAATGAGAGATCATGTGATCAAAATTTAGCTTTGCTTATTGAGTATTTTATTATACTAAAAAATGTAAAAAAGGAGGATGCCTTAAACTTTCCAAGTCATTGCAAGTACACAAACCAAATGTCATCCAAATGCTAATAAGAAGTCATATCTTGTTCAGCATAATCTTGAACAACTCATTATTACATGAACAACTCTTCTCAGAATAAGCAGATATTTTCAAACATTGTTTTCGGCTCTACTTTCATAACTACTCTTAGCAGTAAAAGGAAAAAAAAAAAAAAAAAAGGTGCAGAAGATGAAACAAATGACATGTTAATAAAAAAAAAAAGAAAAAAAAAATGACATGTTAATCGGATTAGATTGAACAACTGAAGAAGTTCAGGAAAAGGGAAAAGAGCATATGAGTTCAATATATTGGCTTTGAACTCAGGTTAGTTAGCTTCCCTCATTCCAAACATAGTGAAAACTATAGTATATATCAGCTCTCATTAAAATTGGACATGAAAAAATTAAAGAATTTCTAGCTATATATTGCAGAAACTTCACAAGACATTTACTTCAATCTACTCTGATTTCAAACTCAGGTTCTGGTGATGCCTCATTGTCTTCGTCGTCTGAGAAAATGTCATTAATACTGAATGGCAAACTAGTGGAGAAAGTTAGCGTCGGTTTCACTTTCGGAACAAAGATAGGCTCAGCTTCATTGTTGAGGATCTGAAAAACCCTTCTCATACAAGGTCTTTCCATACTATCAGGATTTGCACAGCTTAAACCAACAAGTAGCAGCTTTCTCATCTCTTCCTCTTTGAAGTCGCCATTTAGCCTATTGTCGGCTGCTTCAATTATCCTACCTTCAGAGTATAGCCTCCAAACCCAATCAACCAAATTCACCATTTCATGACCACTCCCTTCTCCCTCTATTGGCCTCCTCCCACAAGCCACTTCTAGTATAACCACGCCATAGCTGAAAACATCAGTTTTCTCGGTTGCCTTTCCATATTGAAGGTACTCAGGAGCAAGGTATCCCATTGTTCCAGCTGTAAGAGTCGAGACCGGACTCTTGTCATGATCCATAAGTCTTGCCAAACCAAAATCGCCAAGCCTCGCGTTGTAGCTGACATCAAGCATAATATTGCTGGCTTTTATATCTCTGTGAATCACTTGCTGCTCACATTCTTGATGCAAATAAGTCAGAACAGAGGCCAAACCAACTGCTATATTATACCTATAAGGCCATTTCAATGGATTTCCATTCTCAGATTCTTGGTATAGTACCTTATCAAGACTCCCATTAGGCATAAAGTCATAGACAAGAAGTAATTCTCCCTTCTCAATGCACCACCCCTGCAACTGAACTAAATTCTTGTGCCTTAAACATGCTATGATCGACAATTCAGCCCCGAACTCAGTTTTACTTTCGTGGCTGTGTTTAGATCTTTTCACTGCAGCGATAGAGCTCGAATCCATGAAAAAGGCCTTGTAAACAGTACCAAAGGCGCCGTTGCCTATGATCCTACTTGAATGAAATCCTCTTGTAGCTGACCTCAGTTCCTTGTAGCTAAACTGCCTTGGTCCAGTAACAAGCTCAGCTGTCAAATTCTTCTCTGTGTTAAGGCCCCTCCATTTCTTGAAAGAAATCCAACCAAAAGCTACAAGAACAGCACAAAAGAAAGCTGGACCAGCAATTCCAAGACCCAAACCTAACCTCTTATGATGTTTATTATCAGAATCTTCCTGAATAGGGGGTTTCACTAACACAGAATTGTTAGACACATTATGGGGATAATGCCTTGGCCTCATAGGACTAAATCCAAAAGTTTGAAAACTCCAATTCTCAATACAATGCAATTCAGTGCTTCCCTCAGTAGAAGCAGCAAACCCCACATACATAAACTCCTTTAGATAATCAGACAGGTCAATATCCACTGTCAAGAGTGGTTTTTTAGGCTTGGAACTTGAGTAACTCAAGAACACTAACAACTGCTTCTCCTCACTCTTGTAATCAATCCAAGAAGTAATCAAATTCCTACTTTTGAGATCAACACCAGCCAACTTTACATTAGCAGTCTTGATTGAGATAAGGCTATCTATATCAAGACCTACATGGTTATCATCAGGATCATTAAAGTGTAAATCTTGCCTAGTATCAAACTCCACAGCAACAAACTTGTTCTTGGTTAATTGTGATGAATTAACCAGACCCAAGAAACCACCTGGACTACCTAAAGTCTGATTATCAGGTGAAAGGAAAAAAGCCAAACCATCTCCAAATGAAGATGGATTGATGTTATTGACTGAAAAGGCAAATCTCGTGGAAAAAGAAACTGTCTTTTTGGATTCTGGATCAAAGAATGAAATGGGGTTGTTGTAAATGAGAGAACCAGAGCTTGAAGACGGAACTTGAAGCTCTCTTGTTAGACCCACAACCCCATTTCTGAGATAAGAATCTCCAAGAAGTGTGAAATTTCTCAATGTAAAAGATTGCAAATCAAAGCTGCAATTTTGTGATGATGCCAATAGTGCACAGTACAAGAAGCTGAAGAAAATCAAGAAAATGGAGCAAGAAAAAAGCTTACTCATCGTTGACAACTGAAACAAAATCCAAGTGTTATGAAGAATTACAGGAAATCTTTATTTTACACATATTGGGGTTAAGAAAAGATAGGAGAAAAAGTGGTGAGTTAGTGGAGATGGTGGGAATCTGAATGGGAAAATGGGGTCTAAACGGTTGAGAAAATAGGCGCCTTTGGTCGGTTCTCTTAAGTTTTAAGAAAGATAAAAAGAGTTTAATGAAACAAATATTAAAAAGTAAGAAAGAGAAAACGAAGAATATAAAAGAGGAGAATAAAATAGAGCTTACTATAAGTCTATAACGGTAATATAGGTAAAGCAGACGAATTTTGGGAGTGAGGGGTCCCTACTGCATATCTAGGATTTAGATATGTTTGTAATTATTATATACAGACCCAGTTGTATTTGCTCAATGTGAATCTAAAGGTCCCACTGATCTCTATCATTGGGACTTCATGGAATTCAAAACAAGCCGTTGGTTTGACCAATTCGTGCATGTTTTTTGGCTGCATAAATTAAAAAAAAGAAATTATGGAAAGAACAATTGTACTTCCTATACACCTATATTCTCTTCGTGGATTGCTACCATATTTTCTCGAATTACTTATCATGAGTTCATCTCTTTAAGGAAAACTAAAAGTATTTTGAATAGGCCAAGGAGCTTTATTTTCCTGAATTATTGTTAACTTTTACGGCTAAACTTTCAAAGACAACCTATCTTTAGAGATAAAAGAAGTGCATGAACTTTTTGCATGGCGAATGCTTTTTCTTTTTTAAATATTTTCAATCGTTTTAGTAGACGGCAATAGAATTGTTAGAATAGATATTCAAAGAACATAATCGAGGTATAGTGTTAAATAAATATAATTTGCAATAGAATTGTTAGAACATATATTTAAAGGACATAATCGAGGTATAATGTTGAACACGTATAATTATTGAGTTCTACTGCAATGAATTCAACACCGTAAGTTATAGTGATCCAGCAAGGTGGAAAAAAATGCTCGCTCCTCAATTTTTGTGAAAGTTTAACTTCTAATTTCTTGCTTTAATTTAACACTAATGTGTCATAAAGTCATGCGCCTTAATAGGGGTAGAATATTTAGCCAATTGATACAGTTTACCATTTTACCTATAAGCATTATTTACTATTGTTTTGTTTTATAGTAATTGATTTATTAGCAGAATTATAATGAATTTATTAGCAGATAAACTTAACAGATGTTGATATAGGTGAACTCAATGGGTCGAAGCAATCAAACTCACAATCCTCGAATAGAACAGTAAAAAGTGATGAAACCTTAGAAAGTTGTGTCAGAGAATCACCAAAAGGGAACAATGGCCTCGATAATCAACAATGACACTGAATACCATGTGATTATTTCCAATTAGTTTTATCTAAAAAGTCTATAATACTACACGCATAGAGCCGTTGGAGCTCAATAAAAAATCACATTTGATTCTGCAAAAATTAAAACACAATTGGAGACACATCCATTGAGCTCTTGCACCAAATTTTGGGATGAAATGATTTCACTTTATGTGTAATGATCGTTATCCGATAACATAATGAAAGGAGCGTTACTGTTTTTGCCAACAACCACCCTCCGTCTGTAAATCCCCCACGGGCAGATGATCCTCAAAGTAGTTCAGGGACTCTTTTTGTTGTAATGAGCCCATTAGGGGCGTAGAAGCCAGAAAAAATAGAAACAACCTTGTAACTAGGGTGTGCCCACTGAGCACCCCGCTCCCTGTATTACTTTCATCACTTAATGCAATATTTCTACTTTCCGACCAAAAAAACAAATGTAAGGAGCGTTACTGAACAACACAAGTTGGATCTAAACCAATGTAAATTCTTCCACTAATAAACTGAGCAATTTACAAACACTAATTGAATGTATTAAACTGGAATCAAAGGACTCTTTAATACAATTCCCTAGCTAATTTTGCCTATTCTACTGCTCTTTAACTACTTTACCTCACCCAATTCACGCTTGCGTACTCCTAAAGCGGGTTCCACACATTATCTACTAACTTCCCAAATGTGCCATCCGCTGTGATTTCTTAGGCCATTTCATTCATAACAACTTGTGATTATCTTCTCATTTCGAATAAATATGTCCAAAAAACATATTTAAATTCTACAAAAGACAGCCAAGTACCGCAATTACTGTAGTTCTGTATCATCTCAAGTTATGATGTACCAAAACTACTTGCCATATTACAAAAAATGTCAAGCAACTTACATTGAAAAGGTTTTTGAATCACTGATACTGGAAGTGCACATTTCAAGGGGTAAAACAACAGCATGGATAGCTGTTAAAGCTTGTTTTGCCGAGCTGCATAGCAAGTCACCTTTCCATATGTACAATTTATGTATATAATCCTGCAAAAAAATAATATAGAGGATTCGTAAATTCATGGGCTTTTTTCCTGGATATGAGATAAATGCATGGAAGAAAAACTTCTTGGATAAACAAACGACTGATGAAATCAGGCTTTATTTACTGCATTCCGTTTTACGATTAATCTGATAACAGACGTGCACGATGTAAGTTAGGGAATTGCTTCTAGCAATGCCTTGAAATTTAGTGGCAGATTATCAGCGATATGGAAAAAGAAAAGATTACCAGTGAGGAGCTAAAATCAGGTTCTGGAGATAACTAAATTTTTTGATGAAAATAACCTTGGAGTTGAATATAAAACTGATACAAAATAGTCTGATCGACAACTAGATGGAGTTGGGGAGCAGAATGGGAGAAATGGGCTAAAAAATCCACTTATTGGCAAGAACCTCATAAAAGTCTTTTAGATGCATAGATATGATCACATTTTCATAATTCACCTTAATTGTTAGAAAAAAGGGATTTTCAATTAAAAAAGAAATGTTTTTTCCCCTCTAAAATTCTTTATTTTACCCCCAAGTTTAGTCTGGGTGGAAACAGCAACGAATAAGACCAATCAGCAGCTAAAATACAGATAGGAGATCAAATTCCTGTCTTAAGTTTAAGGAAATGGATGATATAGCTAACAGCATAAATAGTGTATGGCACACAGGACAGGGAAACTTCTCCAAATTCACACCAGAAGTCAATTCTAGCATATATGGTTATGACAAGCATAAACAAGAAACTATGAATGGCAAGTTTGCATGGGAAAGAAGAGACAACCTTGTCTTCGAGCAGAAGCACTAGCTTTGTATAAACAAGTTCTTGAAGTCTAGGAAAACATAATCAGATCGGCGCATGTCTCTTCTGTAACTTCCTGGGCACAAGTACTGCAAAGAAAGAAAGTTGCTAATTCTGAAAACAATCGAAGAAATGAGATGTTAAATATAAGGTGGAAAAAGATACCTTCATCCATACTGCAGAAACTTTCGGGGGGAAATATGGAATCAGGGTCAATTGCTTGCTGCAGAGGTAGGACATTAGCCACACTGAGTTTGCTGCATAAACAAGAAGAAATAACCAATTTTGGTTAAGAAGAATGTTAACAGGTACATAACAAGCTAAATAATACATATTCAGTGAGGATTTAAGAAATTATTTTCTTTACTGTTTGTAACTATCGAACATAATGGTCAGCTTACAATATAATGTAAAGGAAGACCTGAATATTTATTGCTTCAGGTGCTAATAAAAAATTAATTTAATCACCTGGCCCATGAGGGAACAAATTTTCGAATGGGTAGATCTTCATCCTCATCCTCTTCATCATCGGAGCACTGATAAGGTGAGATCTCATATGATTTCTCTTGGCTTTTCTTGGCAATGCACTCAGTGTTTGCATCAGGTTTCCCCAATACACATGTTGCCTATGCAAATAAAATACATGCAAGTGTGAGGACTGAAAGAAACACACTATTTATGAACATTGGATCAGACAATATAAAACAAGCCTTCTTTCTATAATTAGTGAAATATAAGATTTTCCCCGGGTAAGGCAAGTGTCCCAAATGGATTGTAACCTAACAATTTCAGCATTCTGAAGAAAATAGAAAAACGGGCATGCCTAACAGATCCTAGAATACGATCAAAAGGCTACAAGTAGTTTGAGCAGTAGCAGCACAGCATTGTTTGTATCTCAATCAGGTAAGTTCTTTATATTTGGCACAATATTGAACTGTCACTAATTCTGTTAGCAGATAGTGATTAAATAACATAGCCATTTTTGATAAGGAGAAATAACAAGCCATTATTCATCTATATTATGAACTTGCTATGGGATGCATTGTCATTTAACTTTCTCCTGTGAAAGTTTCTGTAGAAAATAGAAAACGGAAGAGGGCAGGCCTAGAGTTCAGAGAATACAATAAAATGGCAAGGATTGTTTAGCAGCACACAGCACATGTTAAGGTCCCGCGATATAAATCGTGCCACAGGGCGATTCCCCTTTTCCTTATTTCGATTCCTTGATCTACCTATTGTGAATAAACAATTAAACTCGTCGAAGGGAGTTTGAAACCTTAGAGCTCGTTAGGGAGAACTCCAATCCTCTATAGTTTTCTGATAAAAGATGGCTTCCAATTTTATTCCTGTTGTTTCTGTTAAATAAATAGGACTATACTTATTACAAGAGTACGAAACCTATAATTTAGGCTTCTTAAAAAACAGAAATACGTAGACAAACCTATTCTAGAAGTAATTAAACAGAAAATCAATAACCACTAAAAGAAGAGATCTAAGCCTATTGAAATACTGGATTCACTTATTGCGCCTAGCATAGACACGTCCCACAAATGAGTCCATAAATAACCCTCATCCTGAAGAAAGAGCTTGTCCTCAAGCTTAAATTCAGGATAAACCTGTCGAAATTGGTGTACACATTCCCAAGTAGCTTCAGTTGCATTAAAACCAGCCCACTGAACCAAAACTTCCCATGTTCCGCGGTTAAGACGAGCACGCAAAACAGAACCTGGTGTTGGCACAACGCGACCATCAGTTATAGGAGGTAATATTGGTGTAGACGTCGGTGCTGCACCTTTGAAAGGCTTAAGAAGAGAAACAGGAAAAACATCATGAAGCTTAGAATCCGCAGGCAACTGTAACTGATAAGCAACTGTCCCATTCAAAATTTGAAATGGCCCATAAAACTTGGGAGAAAGTTTGTGGCTACGCTGACCAGCAAGAGAACGTTGTCTATAAGGTTGCAAACGAAGCCAAACCACTGCTCCTGGTGCATAAGAAAAGCTCTCCCCCAAAGGTATGGACGCCAATGTTGTACAGCCTTGGCTAACCCAATTAATTCTCGCTCGTAGGCCGCTAATTTGTGGTGGCGCTCCACCAACTGTCGGCTACAAAAGCAATAGGATGGTTGTTTGGTTGAAGAACATCCCCAATACCTCCACCAGAAGCATCACACTCCACAATAAATTTTTCATCAAAATTCGGCAATTGCAATACCGAGGCAGTAACAAGTGCTTTTTTTAATTCGATGAACGAAGCTAGTGCCTCATCACTCCAGTGGAAAGAGTTGCCTTTGAGCATGCTTGTCAATGGTGCTGCTAATAACCCATAATCCTTTATAAATCGGCGCTAGTATCCAGTTAAACCCAAAATCCCCTCAAAGAAGTAATTAACTGTGGTTAAGGCCAGTCCGTAATTGCTTTTATTTTGCTTACATCTACTGACGCACCTGCCGTGGAAATCACATGACCAAGATATGCTACTCGGGTTTCACCACAGGAGCACTTTGATTGTTTCAGATAAAGATGATGGGCACGCAATAAGTCAAAACCCACACGTAAATGATACACATGATCCTCCCATGTCTTGCTATAGATTAAAATATCATTGAAGAAAACCAACACAGACTTACGTAGGTGTGCCTGGAAGACATTATTCATGAGCATTGGAATGTTGAAGGCTATGTTGCTCGGACTCTCCAAAGATGTTACCCGATGCGTGTCGAATCCTTCAAAAGTAGTGTATTTTTGGAGGATCCGACAGGGTGCGGCACCATTTTGGAGAGTCCGCACAACATAAGTTGAAGGAGCATTGGACAATCCAAAAGGCATGACAAGAAATTCAAAATGCCTGTGATGTGTGCGAAAAGTTGTTTTCTCAATATCTGGTGGATGCATGCGCACCTGATGATAACTAGATTTTACATCTAGCTTTGTAAAATTCTTGGATCCATGTAATTCCTCCAATAGTTTCTCCACCACAGAGATTGGGAACTTGTCCTTGATAGTTTTGGCATTAAGCTCCCAATAATAGATACAAAATTGCCAAGTACCATCATGCTTCTTGACCAGTAAAACCAGTGATGAAATCCGTGATCTGCTAGGCTGGATGATCCCTTGTTATAACATTTGTGTGCACTGTCTTTCAATCTCGTCCTTCTGCAAATGTGGATAACGATATGGTCGCACAACCACTGATCCAGTTCCAGGTTCCAAACATATTTGGTGATCACAATTTCGTAAAAGAGGCAGCCCTAAAGGTTCGTGAAATAAATCAGCAAATTCAGCAAACAATTCCTCCAAATTGTAGCGGAAATCGTCCGAATCTTGAAGTAAATGGAGTTGATAAGTGGTGCAATGCTGGTGCTCTCGCAAGACGACTTGATCGCCATTTAAAACAAAACTCATGGTGAGTGTAACGAAGTCCCAAAGGATTGTCCCTAAGGTTCGTAACCATTTAACACCTAGCACCATATCAAACCTAGGCAAAGGAATAATAATGAAGTCAGCAATAAAAACAATATTGTCAATGGAAAATGATACTGCTTGGCACATTCCTTTGCTTTGAACCCTATCACCATTAGCAACTGAAACAGTAACACTTGAGTGAGACTGAGGATGTATGTTTAAGCGTTGGATAGCTGTTTAACTGATAAAGTTATGTGTGCTTCCCGAATCTACCAACCCTAGCAGTGATTGCTCTCGTATAACAACCCTTACTTGGATGGTGTCTTCACTTTTTCACCTTGTAATGGCATGCAAAGAAATAGCAGGCTCGGACTCAACTTCAGTTGTAGTTTCTATGTCATCAGAATCAACCAACTCCAGCCAAAAAAGTTTCTTACATTGATGTCCAACCGTGTAAGGGTCGTCACAATTATAACATAAGCCCTTTGCCCATCATTCTGCCATTTCTGCTCTGGATAATATTTTTATGAAAGGGGTTGATGAACTTACTGACTTTGCATCTTTATTTCCCCCAAATGCAATGATGCCCGTAGAAAAAGGAGGTGTTAAAGTTGCCATGTTGGGAGAAAAATTATTCTTACTGTTCTGCCAAGCCCCTTTCCGTGCCGTTACTTCCTTCAACATCATTTGTTTCTTCAAATGCACTGGCCAAATTCATAGCATGAGCCAAATCTGGTAGTTCCACATCAAATCGGACATGATTAGCCAACCCAGTAGTGAACAAGCTTACTTGCTAATCAATACGAACACACTTGCTTGCTCGTGCCAAGCGTTCTTGGAACAGTTGTTGGTATTCCTCAACTGAACCTGTTTGTTTGAAGTTGACCAGCTCTCCAAGGGGATGCTTCGGGCGGGTGGTCCGCAACAGAGAGGGCAACAATCCTTCAATTCTACCCAACTCATGGAAGGATTCTCTACCTCTAGCTGATGGTACCACAATTGTGCCTCACCTAGCATATGGAAAGCGGCTAATTCCACCTTGTCTTCCTCCTATATGCTGATTAGAGAAAAATTTCTCGCATCGATGCATCCAAATTAACGGATCTGTAGAACCATCAAAAGTAGGAAAATCCAGTTTAGTATACCTGCGAACCACCCCACTTCCAGTAAGTGCCTGAAAATTGGTTCGCTTCTGTTGAGTTTGTCCCAATGGATTGTGGTTGCTAGCGGTTCCATCAACGTCCTTATTAGTGCTACGATTCAGTCCAGAAATCAGCTCCTCCAATTGAAGCGATAGTTGTTGCATCTGCCTACCCAACCTTCTCTCCACTTCCGCAACCCTAGCGTCATTCATAGCTTGTGCCTCTTGTAGTAAAGATTTCAATTCTTTGTTCTTGCTAGTATCGCCCATCGTGTTTGGCTCTGGGACCAATTTGTTAAGGTCCCACGATATAGATCGTGTCACAGGGCGACTCTCCTTTTCCTTATTTCGAATCCTTGATCTACCTATTGTGAATAAACAATCAAACTCGTCGAAGGGAGTTTGAAACCTTAGAGCTCGTTAGGGAGAACTCCAATCCTTTGTAGTTTTTTGATAAAAGATGGCTTCCAGTTTTATTCCTTCTATTTATGTTAAATAGGAACTAGACTTATTACACGAGTAGGAAACCTATAATTTAGGCTTCTTAAAAACAAAAATACGTAGACAAACCTATTCTAGAAATAATTAAACAGAAAATAAATAACAACTAAGAGATCTAAGCCTATTGAAATACCGAATTCATTTATTGCGCCTAGCATAGACACGTCCCACAAATGAGTCCACAACATCCCGGTTGCATCACAAGCAGGTAAGCTCCTTGACTTTGGCACAATAATAGAAAGTCAACCAATTTTGTAGCATACAAAAAAAAGGCTTCAGACCTAAGTCTACTCCTTACTCAGGACTATCGGATTGTGCTTCCTTATGTCAACTAACTTCACTTTCAGAGTAGAATGACATATGTGAATTGCATATGCATCTCATACATAAAATTTTGTGAATGTCTATTAACAAAGCAAGATCTATCCTTGCAAAATGACCTGAAATTTGCTTCTCTATGGGATGTGTTTCTCTCTTTTTCTAATGATGCTTTGCTAGGTTGCTTCTTGACAAAAGTCATGCTGGACTGCAGAGATTAAAGCCTCTCCACTAGAGAAACTTAGATATGAATCAGATAAATAGAGGAGTAGATACTAAAAAGTAGAGGACGAGAAAGGAAGAAACAAGGACAAATGAGTATATAAAGATTGTTGTTTTTTGGTATACTGCTAATAAAGGAGACCTTTTCAAGTAAACTGGATTCATTGTTGATGTTTCGGCAGGAAACACTTGCTAGGGAGCACAGTCAATGCTTTGAAAGTGCCTATTGAAGGATGGGAGCTCAAAGTGATAGTGAGAAGACGTGTCAAAACAAAAGCCCCCTGGGATTTTGGAACTCAAATCTTACAATGCAAACAGGGTTACAAGGTATAGATAGCCTAGTTCCTACAGATAGCAGCCAATCATAACTTTTTTCTTGGTGGGGTGTGGATAATATAGTGATGCTGCAGAGAAAAGCAAGTGGACATCGTGGACAATCAGAACTTGTAAAGAACTTAGCTACTGATCAGCTACTAGCTAAGACGTTTCTATGGAGATGCATACCTTTTCATGATCAGCAGAAGTGTCAGAAACGTGACATTTTCCTGGTGGTGTCGTTGCTTGAAATGAATCATTTCTCACAGGTTCCGCCGGCTTGGGTTCACTCTCCTGCTTCTTGAAGGTCTTTCCTACTCTTTCTTTTTCTGTTTGACACTTTTCCACGCCACTATTACATTCCTTTTTACCCGTCATCTTTTCGTCCTACAGCAAAGTAATTAATAATTAGTGCCA
Source organism: Nicotiana obtusifolia (assembly GCA_002018475.1). Taxonomy (NCBI): domain Eukaryota; kingdom Viridiplantae; phylum Streptophyta; class Magnoliopsida; order Solanales; family Solanaceae; genus Nicotiana; species Nicotiana obtusifolia. The sequence goes on along the minus strand of MCJB01007858.1, from coordinate 138,479 downwards.
GCCGAGCAAAACACAATCAGAAAAAGCAGAGTTTTAAACAGGAATGTTGCATACAATAATGAGAATTCCTTTGCCTTTCTCCGCTCTTTTAGCATGAGTTTTATCCTCCTGCTCTCTCTGCTGTCGTCGTGCTTCTTCTACTCGCTTTCTTTTCTTTTCCTTGTCATTTTTCTCTTCTTCTTCCCTCAGCCTTTTCCTTGTTATTGCATCAGCCTCCTTTTTCTTCTTTTCCTCTTCCTTCTTTTTCTTGTGTAATTCCAATTGTTTTGAATTTTCTTGCTCCAACCGTGCCCGTTCATGCTTCATTGCTTCTTTCCTCATCTTACGCTCGTTCTCTTTTTTCTCTTCCAGGCGTTTTGCAGCTTCAGCAGCTTCCAGAGCCTTTACTTTGATGTCTCTCTTTACTGTGGAATAACAGAAAACTTAGTAATTACACCAGTACTATCAAAAAGCAGCCCCTTGATCATGCACAAGCTTCATTTTGCATAATCTGACTTGGCCATGCGGGAGAAAAGGTGGGTGGGAAAAGTTTGTATTACTGATCAAGATAAGCAAAGGTGGGAAACGTTTGTATTACTGATCAAGATAAGCAAAGGTGGGAGTAGTAACACGTTGAATCTTCAAGATTGATTTTCTTTGGCTTGCAATATATCATCACAAGGGAATCCAGCTCGGTGAAAGAAAACAACAACTATGCCTCAATCCCATGCAAGCCGGGGTCGCTTGGGTCGGGTATATCAATTTCATGTTGCTCCATTAAGCTCATCTCTATCCAATATTATGTAAAACACAAATAAAAACAAAAGGCACTAAAAGTTCTCTTATTTTCTACTGGTATATAAATCTCTATTAGGACTGGAAGACTCCTCGAAATATTAGACCTATAGTACACATACTAACATGACTAAAACTTAATCCCGTCTAATTGGTGTTACCTAAATAGAGCTTTTTCCTCCATCATGTCCTACTTTTCTCTAGTTCTACCTGGATCTCAGTGAAAGAAAAAAGCACAAATTCTCACCACCTAGTTTCGATATCAACCAAATGTGATATTCTGCTAAGAAGCTTGTTTTAGTTTTTAAATCCTCATTTATGTCCATGTAGAATGCAAACATTAAACATCACACTAAGTAAAGATTGTTATTAACTTCTTCCTATGACACAGTGAAATACCAAAAGCAATCTTTTTGGGAGAGAAAAAGAAGAAAGAAGAAGCTAGTAGCATTTTAGATTCATCCCCCATCAACCACCATGGCACAACCAAAACAAACAGCTGAAAGTGGGTAAATACTAGAGAACTGTAGAAATGTGCTATTCTCTTAGCAGAATAGAGGTGCTATTATCGCATAATCAAAGGCTAATCAGGAATTACCTTGAATACTTCTGAAAGAGCCAGTAAAGCTTCAAACTACAAAATCTCAAAGTTCAGGTATAACATACTCAACGGGAAAAAAAGGTATAACATACCCAAGGCATAGTAGAAGCATGATACTCCATAGAAGAACACAGGAGATGCTACAATGACAACCAAAGACCAACTGGATAATACCACTGGACTTTTTCCAGAGGAGAAAAAACACTGAATTTTCCAATCTCCAAAATCAAAGTCCAGGGAGATCAGATTTATTGATGCAAAATACCACCAAAGTTAATCGTTTAAGTACCACGTTAAGTCATCAACAGAAAACTTGATTCACTTGCATCAATATCCTACTATGCTAAGTTCTACCGATTTCCATTTATCTTTCCTTAGCCAAGGGTCTACCGGAAACAGCCACACTGCCTTCTTAAAGGTAGGGGTAAGGTCTGGGTACACTCTACCCTCCCCAGACCCCCACTTGCGGGACTACACTGGGTATGTTGTTGTTATTGTTGTTGTTGCTATGTTCCACCGAGATTAACAGATACCATTTAATGCTAACAAGAAGTCCTGCTACAAAAGGTCATCAAGATTATTCACAAATTCTTTTTTTCCTCTTTTTATTTTTATAAGGATAGTTCCAAATTTTGCTATAAAAGAAGAAAAAAGAATGATAATTTACCTGTACATACAGCAGCTGCTTGTTTCTGTTGGACTAGTGGTATAAATGAAGTCACATTTGAGACAATGTTGTTCTGTCTTTCCCCTTTTTCTGATAATTTCTGTCTCTCGCTCTTAAAACTCGATTTAGATGATAACTTTGACCTACTAGACCTCCTAAGGGATTCCTTACCTTGTTTAGTTCCTTTTGCACCCATCAAATAACTCTGTTTCACCTTCCCCCCACTCATATTTTTGAAGCTACTTCCAAGCTTTCTTTTGGCTTTATTATGATGCCCAGTGCAGCTAGCATCTGTCTTGACAGAATCCAGACTTCCCCTAGCATGAGACCTCTCAGCTGCAGAGATTGAAGCAGGAGGATTCAGATATGAATCAGTTACATCAGCAAGTGGTAGTCTTTTGACATGACTATTCACTACCGTTGAATCAAATTCATCACAGATTTTACCAGCCACCTCATCTGCAGCCTCATTCTCCTCACTACTATTGGGATCCTCCTCAATTGGGAAACACATGAGCTCCGGGTTTGAGCTCAAACGCTTCTCTGAACTGGTAGAATGTGACGAGATCCTTTCCCAAAACTTCCCAACAGGAGACTGGTATTGGCTCCCTGACCTCCCTCCGAATTGACATTGGTAAGAAGATTGATAATCGGAACAAGGTATCTCCAGTTTAGAATCTTTCACTTCATCCACACAGCTATAACTTGCCCTAAGCTGTTTGTTGACATCCTCCTCCAGAAAGAAGGTGCTCCTCAGATCCAGGTGCTCAAGAAGCCCATTAGGTAAAGATTGATATAGATTTTGAGTATGGTGCAACCCAAAAGCAGATGTGAGATGAGATAAGGGTGTATTTGCACTAGCTGATTTGCAGATGCGCTCCAGAATGCTAGCACGCTGAATTGTTGTGCTTGGAAAGTTCAGGTTATCATAGCTGATCCCAAATTGGGCAATATCCATTTCCCCATCTGCCGTTGAGGCATCAATAATGAAACCCTCGAGCACAGGCTTAGACTGATCAGCATCAGTGATATCCAAGTCTTTATTTTGCGGAGAACTGCAAACACATGATTGAGAATATAGGTTCTGGTCTCCAGTATGAGATTTTCTCTCCAAACAAGTCAAGTCTTTAGGATTATCCAACTTAACATTCTTTTCAAGGTGCAGCAAGTCTGAAATGTCTTGTTCATCAGAGAATTTTTCAGTATCAGAAAGGAGTTCATGTTCTTCTCCAGTTTCCAGTTCCTTTTCAGCTGGCTGTTGAAACAAACTTGAGACATGGGATACACATAACAGTTTGTCATCAGAAGAGGAAGCAGACCCCAACTGTTTAAAACATATCGCATCCTGCAGATAAGTGACATGGCAGAAATTATGTCCTAGAGGAAGTTAAGATAGCTAACTGAGTCATGGCAAAAAGATCGCAATATCATTATAAGCAAAGAAAGGATTCCTAGTTTTTTCTTTACAAGGTGCAATACAGTAGATGATCTTTGCAGTGGATCAGATTTTAGCAACTTGCCCTCGAAAAAATCAAACTAGACTTGAAGAAATTGAGTCATCAAACAACCTGAACACATTAGTCCGCCAAAATGGACTTCATGACTAGCAGAAGATGGCAGGACTTCACATCTTCCATGCAGTCATTGAGGTCACAGTTGCCAAAAGCAAACACACTTACACGGATAGCTATTTTTCAGAGCATCGTACTCCTTCCCAGCTCTCATAGTCTCATTCCATCTCCCATCCCCCCCCCCCCAAAAACCCTGTTCCCCAAATAAAAAAGATAATAGTCTGCTAAAAATAAAATTGGGCCTTCCTCTGTTTCTTATCCTTCATTCCCTTCCTTAATGAATCGATCTGACTTGAGCGAATATTTGTGTGTTTCAAAACAATTTGTAGGTCGCCAAAACAAGAAAATACAAGTATAACTACAAGAGAGGTTTAGTTGAAAGTCACGGCTATTATCAGCAATCAATGTGACATGTGCCCCAAACAAAAAACAGTAGATAATATAAAGAGATGCATGCAAAATTCCTTTGCTGTAGGTCTGCCTATAATGGAAGAGTCACAGCTATTATCAGAGTGATCATGTGCTTCAAGAAAATAGCAGTAAATGGCAAGAAGAGACATGAAGAAATTTTTCGCAATAATTCAATTTGTAGTGCGGGATGGAGCTTGCAAAATAAGATTTTGTTTCCCAGCTAAACAAATTGGAAAAGGCAGTGCACTAGGAAAAACTTACTCCTAAACCTTGTCCTATTAAAGTATTGTATACACCAATGAAGTCTACTTGTGTACACAAAAGAATGTGAACATCATTTTAAATATGCAAGGGAATAACTTCAATTTAAGTACTGTACCACTTCGTTTTGCAGCTTCAGCAAGGAACTAATTCCCCCTTCTCTCAAAGGACAATTTTCCTTCTCGGATATACCCACACCAGAACTCTTGGCCCTGAAGGGTGTATGTTCCAAAACACTGTCTGATTGCTCTTGAAAGGTTATAGCATCCATCTGCATGTGATAAAGCTTTGACATTTGAGAGTTTGGACAAACAGAAAAGCATTTAGTTTGCTTATGTTCAATTCTTCTCCTCTTAACTTGTGGCCATGAATCCAGCTTAGCAGATCTGAATCTTCCATCAAACAGCAAGGACTCCCTTGAATTTTCAATTTCACTTGATACGGAAAGATTGAGATTCTGCTCGTCATTGAGTCCAGATTGTTGGGGACTCCACGTAGGCATGTCATTCTCTTTCAGATGGGCATCCCTATCCACATCACTCTTGACACACACACCTCTATGACTATTTTCACCATCAAAACAACATAAATTTGGATCATTTGGCATACTAGACTGTCGCTTTGTATCTTGGGAAATGGAAGTCAGATCTTCAATTTCAAGTTCCTTCACCAAGAAATCCTGGGAATTGCCAGTCACCTTCTCGGCCAAAGTTGAGATGTTATGTGCAGCAGCAGGTTCAGCAACATAAGATGCAGGTAGACAAGCATTCCTGTCACAACTGTTACCTCCCTGTCCAGCCATGAGGGAAAAGTTTCAGCTTCAGATAAGCTTAAAAGCAATGCATAACTTTCTATAGCTAAGCAAAAATCGAGCACTATGTCAGCAGAACATTGTTCTGCCTGGATACCTTTGTAAATTCTGAGTGTTTACTACTTACAAAAAACATAGACTACATAAAAGATCAAAAATTTTCATACAAGGAACAGCGATTGGACATGCATAATAAAAGGAGCACATTACTATTGTTTTTCTTACTGAAATAAAAGGCTCCATTGCAAGAAAAGCAGGTTTTAAGCTCAAACAGCTTCTTCACGTACCACTTCTTTTTGCAGCTTTGGCGAGGAAGGTGCTCCTTCTTTCAAATGACAGTTTATCTTCTCGGATATACCTGAATTAGAACTCTTGACTCTGAAAGGTGTATGTTCCACAACATTGTCTGATTTTTCTTGAAGGGTATTGAAGTTTAAGCTGATAGCATCCATCTGTATCCGGTAAAGCTTTGACATTTCAGATTTTGGACAATCATAAAAGCAGTTAGCTTGCTTATCTTCAATTTTTTTCCTCTTAACTTGTGGCCATGAATCCATCTTAGCAGATCTGAATCTGCCATCAAACAGAGACAGCACCCTTGCATTTTCAATATCACTTGGCACAGAGAGATTGAGATTCTCATTATCATTGTGACCAGATTGTAGGGGACTACACGTAACCATGTCATTCTCCTTCTGATAGGAATCGCTATCAACGTTGCACTTGATGGTAACATCTCCATCACTGTTTTCACCACTAAAACAAGTTAAATTTGGATCATTTGGCATGCAAGACTGTCTCTTCGCATCTGGGGAAATGGAAGTCGGATCTTCAATTTCAAAGTTCTTCGCCAAGCAATCCTGGGAATCTCCAGTCACCTTTTTAGTCAAACTTGAGATATGAGGTGTTGCAGCAATTTTGGTGTTGGCAACATAAGATGCAGATAGACATTGAGCATTCCTGTCACAACTGTTACCTCCCTGTCCAGCCATGGGAGAAAAAGTTCAGACTTAGATAAGGTTGAAAGCAATGCTTAACTTTCTCTTGCTAACTAAAAATTGAGTTACATGTCAGCAGAGCATTGTTCTGCCTGGATACCACAAAAATTGTGTAAATTCTGTGTTTACTACTCAAAACAAATATAAACTACATAAAAGATCCAAAAATTTCATTCAGAGAATAAATTGATTGAACTTGCATAATAGAGGAGCATGTGTTAGTGCTTTTCCTTCTGAAATAAAAAGTCGTATTGCAAGAAAAGCAGGTTCTAAGCTCAAACAGCTTCTTCATGTAGCAGCCAAAAGAGGGGCCTACACCCCTAATATAAAGAAAGAGGGCAACCATCTACCTTTTCTCCACTTGACTAAAAATTGGGAAGGACTCCAAGGTGTTGCCGAAGTATAGAATATCAAGTTCCTATGAGTAACTGGAGTTCCTGCTCAAACTTTGAATGAAAACAATGATGCTAGTACCACTATTAATTTCAGGGATGAGTTACACAGCATTACTTTGTGTATCAGGCATATATGAAGTAGGTCAAAACCAGTACATATCTACCAGAAATATGGCTTGAGTGTAAGTGTTTGATCACATCATGATATAGATACGCTCTTTCAAGTCTTAAGTAAGTCATCCGCATTCGGAACAAACCTAACAAACTCATAACTAGTTATAAAGAAAAGACAAGGCAAAACGCACAAAAATCACCTTAATTAAGTAATAGATGATCATCTTCCGAATTATTAAATCAAAGCTACTTAATCAGATTCAGAATCTGCAAGCGTCTAAAAGTTGGCAAAGTAAAATATATATGCCTACTGAAATACATAGTTCTAAGATTAGGAGTAGCAAAAAGTTTATAAATGTCACTACATAATATACATCAAGCAATTGCAGATCTATCATAAGGACGTCCCGATGCCAAATCAAGAGATCATACACCATAAAACTGTTAATACACTCCATGATATCCTAAAGATAGATAATGAAGCTTAAAAATAAAAATGTACTAATAGATATAAGGAACATATTAGTTTGTCATGCAGCTTTTACCAAGATAGCCTGAAGCCAAAAAAGAATGCATGTAAGAAAAACATAAGTGTGGAGCATACCACTTCTAGGTGCAGTTCTACCACAGAATTATGTGATTCTTTTAGATTGAGTTTAACATGCTGAGTCTCTGCATCATAACAACCAACATCATTTGGCCGTGTCTTATCATCATGCAAATAAGGAGATTGTCGAGAACATTGTCTGCCTCTTGACTCATATATAGTATTCCCTGATGCAAGATGTCCATTCATGTCTGATGCACAGACATTCATTCCGGTACCAGCTGGGTCTCTGATTTTCGAAGCAAAAGAACTCCCTGGAACGCCGTCTAACTTACTTGAAATTTCCTGCTCGGGTGTTGACTGTTCCCAAGAAAATCTGTTATCTACAGGGCTGCCAGACATCTTCTTTTGTGAGGTTGATTCAAGTGAGGTATTGGAAATATCATCTATTGGTTTCAAGCTCTTCTCCTCAAAGTTAGGAGTAGAGCTCCTCTTCAGGTTACACTTTTCCATGTCATCAAAGTGAAGTTGTTTTGGCTTCATTGGCACAAAACAATCAGGTGAAGGATTGGCAACCAGACATTCAATTCCCACTTCTGGGTCAGAATTGCTGGTTCTAGACCTAGAAGTGGAAGATCCTTCCATCGCAGCTTCAGTGTTTCCTTGCTGATGATGGGTGTTATTGTTATCAGAGCAAGGGATGATCGATTTACTGCCTGTTGGACAATGAGTATCGTCATTTTCTTTGGAAGACATCTCTGAGTCAGCAGACATAGAATGGGCACCTCCAGAACCAGCAACAGTGGAAGTATCAACAGGCTCTGTTGTGACTTCATTGCCAATGTTATTTTGTGTCTTTTTGCTTTTCTGGTCCAGTCCAAGAGAAGGTTTAACTGATTTCGAAGAACCGGGATTGTCATATAACACTTCTGATGATCCACCAATTGCTGTAGCCAAAACATCAGTGCTCACCCTATCTGAGAATGCAGATATAGTGGCAAGTGAATCATCAACCGGACAAGGCAATTTTTTGGCCATACTCTTGGATCTTGTGATCCTACCACAACAAATGTCATTCTTCTTCTTAGTTTCCAGGTCGCTTTTGACTATTGGCTTGTGAGTATTAGATGTATTAGTCATTTCCAATGACCTACCTGACACACAACCTGTAGAGCGTGATTGGGTATGACCATCTTTTTGAACTACGTCAGCCAAACCATCCACTTTAAGAGAATCATTTATACAGTTCAGTTGTTTGGCATTACTTCTGGACCTTGTGACCCTATTTTGAATCCCCTCATGCTGGTGTACTTCTACAAATTCCTTTAACTTGATAGCTTCACTACCAACAGGAAAAGATTCCAACAACTGGTCTGACATGTTGGAAAAATCAATTAGTTGAGAAGCAGAGACAGGCAAATTGATACCTTTGGAAGCAAAATTGCAGCTACGCTTGTGGCTTGAATGGCTTTTCTGAGCTGTAGCAAAAGAGTTATCCACTTTTTTTGTATGACTTTTCTCAGCAACATCAGATAAGCTATCCACTTTTTTTGTATGAATTTTCACACACTCAAGTTGCTTGGCAGATGTTTTATGCTTAGAATTCTCACCAGTATATAAATTGATGTCCCTTTCTTGGCCTTCATGATTTCTTTTAGCTGATTCCCTCAACCCGCCACTACCATTACTAACTACACAAGGTTTAGACAATATATGTAACTCATAATTGAGGTTAACTCGTTCAGGAGTAGAGAGACCAATCCTAGGAGCAGCATCACAATTTTTCTGCTGACTAGAGCAGCCCTCCGCTTCCCCTTGTGCACTATTACGAAGCTGAAGAGCCTTTTGCCTAGACTTAGACCTTTGTATTCTAGCTAGTGACAGGTCTAAATCATTAAAATTGTTCTGGAATCTTGTATCTGTCTGATCTAGGGGAGAGTTAACACTTACATCAAGCTCAGGAACACTTTTAAGAGCGTATTCCTGGATATTATCAGGATCTACAGCTTTATTAGCTGTCCCATCTGCGTGGTAAAGGCCTTTGTCAGAAGTATGAATCTCAGAGAATGTTCCATGATACAGATCTTCGTTGTCATCTGTGACAACTGGCCTCTTGTTCAATGAGCAACGAGCACTAGCATGGCGCACAGTTGGTGCCCGTGGCCGTGGAACTAAAATTTCAGAAATCAGCTCTTCTTTGTTCAGCTCTGGCAAAAAATGAGAGAGACAGAGACAATATCATCTAAGTGTTCCTTCAACAAAGCCAAAACATGAAAAGAAGACACTTTTCTGGATAAACAGTGGTTTTCTTTATAATTTGTGTTTGAAAACCAGCAAGATCACAAAGAGGACATAAACAAGCAGGTTTTAGCTGTACCGAACAGTAGAAAAAGGGGAAGAGTGAAGAAACATGAAAATATTTAACTCCTTTTTTTGTGAACGTGTGGTGCCAATTCTTAGAACCAACTGCAGCCTTCGAAACTCGGGGATAATGGGACCGCTCCTCTAGCTTCTCCACTTACATACCAGGCTCAGTTCGCATGGCGCAGGGCTCGAACTTGTGACCTAAGTCCCAAGTCCCTCAACCTTTGCAACTTGAACTAAGCCCTGGGGGCACATGAAAATCCTTAACTATTTGCTGTTCGAACTTCAAAAGCTCCAATTACAACAGATAAATGAGGTCACTTACCAATCATTATATTTATCCGGGAAAAAAAAATACTAGGCTTTTACCAGGTCGTACATGTAAAATGATTCTAGTGTTGAATTTCCTACAAAAGAAAATTAATATTTAACTATGTATATGGAAGTCGAGCCAAAGGTAATGGTTGAACTGAATCCTATACTTGCATTCGCCTAATTGGGTCACAACGGAACCCTAGAAAACTGGAACAGCAGAAATTGGCATATATACAAGCAAAAGCTTGAAATGAAAAATTACCTTGAGGATTTGACGCCTTATGATTATTCAAGAGCCATGGAGGAGGAGTAATTCCTTCGATTATAAGTTTAGAAGCGAGGTGTTGGCTATACAGGTTGGTTTGTTGCTTGACTTGTTCGATGATCCGATTCTTCCTCTCGAAGATTTGTACGAACAGATTCTCCATCGTCGACATGTTCATCCCAAGCGACACCGCATTACCGTCGAATCTACGCCGTCCGGCGACTCTGTGGAGGGGAGAGTGTAGGGTGAACGTTTGAGGAAGAGGAATGGGGCGAGATCACTTTGGCGTGAGCGCGGATGGCATTTTCAAATTTTGCTGGATACTGAACGACGTCGTAGCCCCCTATTTTCTGAAAGATTAATAAATGGCATCGGGAATCCCAAATGCTTTACCATTGGTATAATCCCGTACCCCTTGTTTGGGTGGTTGTTACTCATCCTTTCATGATGTATGATTTTATATTGTATTTTATTATAATATTATTTTATTTTATTTTATAATATAATATTTAAATTAATGTAATTTAATATTATTCAAATAATTGATAAGTTTTTTAAATATCCTTCATCGTTGTAAATATAATTTTTTATGGTAACATCGTTGTAAATATTTTATTTATTAATAGTTCTCATAAAAATAATCTAAGACAAAAAAGCATTAACTTGCTAACTAGGTTCCTTCAAATCGTCTGTCATTATTTCTTTTCCGAAATTTCGAAGAAAAAATAGATTTTCCTACAAAATAGGAGAGGGAAACAAAAGAACATGAAAAGACAAAGACCTTATTTTTTGTAGTTATTTTTTTCTCCAAGTAAAGTTAAGTTTCTTTCATATTTCGTTCCCGAAAAATTTGAAGAGGAAATAGATTTTTTCCTATGAAAAAAATGTTATTTCCCATGAAGGTGAAAATAGATAAATAAAACAATAAGATACCTTATTTTTCTTGTATATACAATAAGGAGAGAAGATATTTTGCTGGTAAAGGCCACAAGAATACGAGAATAAAATACTAGCCAGAAATATAAAGTAGAGATATCTGCCATAGCCAAGAAGGAAAAAAAATATCAAATTAAGTATGGGCAAAAATGGAAGCAAAATATGATAACGATCGCATCACATATAAATCGGTCGTTATATAATATGGGATTCTTTATTGTTACTTATCAATGAATTTAACAATACGATACAGTAAATTTTAAGTAACAAAAAAATAAACATTGTATTTATAATAACAATACAATACGATATAATGGGTAACAGTCATCCAAACAGCTTGTTAGACATTGATCTACTCTTTATTTAGTACGTAATTCGTGACGTAATACCTTGAAATTCCTAAATTTGTCACCATTTATTCGATAAATATTTTAATTATATTTTTATTTAATTACACTCATATGCTTGGCTATTTGATAGCCTGACTCTTAGAGCAATTCCATCTCACTTATATTAAAAACACAAAAGCTCTTCACGAAGTGTCGTTCGTTATTTTTGTTCTTTAAAAATATATTTTATATTTGATAAATTTAAAATTTTATGAATCCTTGTGGTTTCAATTTATCTTTATCATAGACTGGCACGAAGTTAGCATTCTTTAGAGAAGCACTAAAAGTTTATAATTCTTTAAGCATTTTTAATTTTTTTTCAAATGTTGAGGAAGTAAGAATATTTAAATATATTAATATTAAAGGTTAGTAGAATTATCCCGCATGATATTATGATTTGCAAAAGTAGATACAACATTATTACCACTGGCAGAGATATCCCTAGGGCACTCCGATCGATTACCATAAGCAGCTAGAACATTACAAATATATGTATCTAGTCTACATAAAAAGACTTCTTCCTTGAGGTCAGCTACTTTCGACAAATTGTGGAGGTCAAAAGCTTTGACGACCTACTTCATTACCCTGCATGAAGTTATGCCTGATTGTCTGCTTCTTTAGCCGCAACAATGGCAACATGCATTCATTGGATAATATATAGTCAGTATCGGTATGCTTCCCTTGGTCTAGTAGTTTAATCACCTTTGTTTAAGAACTCGTAAGTCATTTGAGAGCTTCTCTCCAAGCCAAAAATTCTGACGAGTGTGCATTAGTGTACTTGTAGAAGACTACTATCTAGTCACCACTGATGTTTCCAATTAAACAACCAATACCACAATGTAATTTACTAGAATTAAGGCTGCATCAATGTTCAGTTTGTACCATCCCACCATGAAATTCTAATGAAATATTTATTTCTGATAATCAGTATGGGATTATACCGAATTTGTTATCATTATTGTTGTCGTCGTCTTTGTTGGCTGCGAGCAGTATGAACTCAAAGGCTACATTTATGTTATGATTCTTAGTCAGAGTATTGGCACTATTGTTTTGGTTATCCTTGTTTCAAATTAGCAACAAATTCTAGATTACAAAGGCGAATCGATCTTGCAGCCGATAACTTCAACTTGAAAAAAAAACCCGAATAAAAATAGAAAAATAGTTTTTTTGGTAAATAAAAAAATGTCAAATTTATTGGTGCTTCATTTTGAGTTTAACAAAGTAAAATATGTAAAGCTTATTATTTCATTAAGTACAAATAAGTACATTGTGCTATACTGTTTGTACGCTAAAGCAAATGCATAACTCATATTCAAAATTATAGTAAACTATTTGAATACTTTTGCGCGATAACTTTTTCTTTAATCAAGTTAACTAAACAGAATCATCAATGATCATTTTAAATATAATATATATATATATATATATATATATATATATATATATATATATAATAATAATAATAAAAGCACGAAGCCATTTAGCGAAATATCATTCGTCTTTTTTAGCCTTTAAAAATAAGTTTTGCATTGGATAAATATGTAATTTAAGTTACTTTTCTAATATTTATGATTTTAAAATCAAGTAATTTTAATTATTACCTAATATTTAGGAGTTCAAAATCAACTAAATAAGGACAAAAAATATTTAAAAAAATAGAAGAGAATATAAATAAATAAAAGATAAGATTCTTTTCAAACAAGGAAACTCCATGAAAAATGTTGTGTAATGTTGTGTAATTTTGTGTAAATATACATAATATGCACGCAAAATCTACACATAAATCTTAGGTAATATAAATGTCCTTTTCTTATTGAACTATACATAGCAAAATTATAATACGTATTTTTATTCCTAAGATTTGCTGCCTTGAATGTATTCTCACGTGGTATGTATCTTCAACGACTTGACGAAACAAAAAGGTTCTTATTTGTTATTATTAAATGACTTTGTCTTTATTAATTTAAATTGAGTTTTATGAAATTTTAAGTTATTCTTTAGTTATCTGCCAATAAGTTGTTTCTTCCATAAAAGCAGGAAGAATGAAATTTAAAATTTAATAGTGTTTATTTATTTCTTACTAATTCTTATTTTATGTATTTTATAGTTAAAAGATAACGAATTTGATAGTTTTCTAAGGATTTTCAATTGCTTCTTTAAATACTTGTAATAATAGAAATATTGTTTGTATAATATCTAAAATTTATAAATTAATTTCCATTTTAAAACTTAAGATGAAAATTAAATAGTTTGACTTTCACATTGAGAAGTGGAATGAAACTTAAAGGAGATAGCAATCTACTTTAATTTATTTAACCAGTGTAAATTTTTAGTAATTTGTTCTAGAACATTGAATCACCATAGTCATTTTCGGATAATATATTCATTTTTTTTCATGAGTTTATACTTTTAATTTTATTTTATATTTTAAATACATTGTTTAAATAATTTATCTGATTTTAAAAATTTATCTTCATTATTCATGTTCACGCGCAACGCGCATACTCGAAGACTAGTTATATTTAATAACTCAAACACATTAATTAATAATTTTTATATATAAAATTTTAAGAGTTTATACTCATTGATATAGGCTAACGCACATTGCACGTACCGTAATACTAGTCTCACTGAACAGAGGTAGAATCATGCACTACCGTACTACCATGTGGATTTTTTAAAAATAAAATATATTTTATTACCTTATTAAATTTATTAATTTTTGACCCATCTATTACAAAATATGAAAAAGGTTCAAATATGCCCTTGCACTATATGAAATTTAGCTCATTTGCCCTTCGCTAATACTTTAGCTCAAGAATGCCCTTACCGGCACATAGTTAGTCCATATATGCCCTTACAGTCACAATTGGTCCATATATGCCCTTTTCAAAATGGAATCCACCCAAACTAATCAGCTCTTTCATTAATTGTATTAAAGTGTATTACAAACACTATTTCCTTTTTATTACGTAGTATTTTTTTTCTTTACCTTTCTCTTTTCTTTCTTCTTTTTTTCTTTTCTTCTATTTTTTTTCCTTTTTCTTCATTGAACATCCGCCACGACCCCTTCTCATTGGAGGAGAAGTATGTCATCCTCATGATAACAACCCTCAACGACAACTTACTGCCTGCAGCAATTTACAATCCACCACATCTGCTGATGCACTCGGAGTTGGCACTAGCCACAGAGAGGGCAACCACTCACAATGACAACCTCATGAAGATCATGCTATGGAACTGTCGGGAGCAAACAGTCCAAAGTTTTGCCGGAATTTAAACTTTTTAATAACATGGAATAACCCTTCCATTTTATATTTAACTGAAACTAAAATGGAAGACCATACTGCCCTACTCGACGACTATAATTTCATTGATCTTATCCAAGTTGCTGCAAGTGGCCAGTCTGGAGGAATTGTGCTGCTATGGCGATCACATGATTTGATAGTTAATCCAGTTGTTGTCATAAGCCAGGAGATCCATGCGTCTGTTCAGGTACATAACTCACTGCCTAGGTTTATTTCCTTGATATATGCTAGTACTTCTTACGCAATAGACAAATTTGGAAAAACCTAGAGGAATTCCATAAACAAATTAATAGTGCATGACTCCTCTGTGGAGATTTTAACGAACTAGCTCACTCCTTCGAAAAATTTGGAGGAGCACCACTAAGAATAAATCATGTTTTAGCTTTTAATAAATGTTTTAATAATATCAATATGATGGACTTAGGTTTTTCAGGCAGTAGATTCACTTGGACAAATAAGCCTAAATTCCATCAACCCCACCACATCACAAATACTCTAATATTCGAACGTTTGGATAAATTCTACGCAAACAATGCGTGGGTACATTTATTCCAAGATTCTTATTTTAGACACCTACCCCGTACACATTCAGATCACTGCCCACTACTACTCAACCTTAGAAAACCTTCTCAAAAACCAAATTCTTAATTCAAATTAGAAACCATGTGGTTACAACATCCGAATTTTTCTCGTATTGTAACTAATGCATGGTTAAATCAGACAAATTATCCTATTGGCTTAAAATGTTTCATGGAATCATCTACATATTGGAACATAAATACCTTTGGTAATATATTTTAGATAAATAAAAATACTACTATCTAAACTACAAGGCCTTCAACGTATGAACCCGACACAGAAAAATTCTTTCCACTATAATTTAATCTTATTACGGATTTCAATCTAATCCTCTAATAAGAAGAAGAATTTTGGAAATTAAAATCTAAGATCCAATGATTAAATTATGGGGACACTAATACAAAAAAAATTCACATTTCAACTATTCAAAGGCATAGACAAAATCATATATAAGGACTCCATGACGCAGTAGGTAATTGGACATTTAATGCCTCTACCATTCATGATACGATCTTTTCACATTTCCATAATTTGTACACAACACAACTTCTCTCAAGCTCCCAAGACCATCTCCACTCACATTCTCACATTTTAACTGATGAAGATCTTCACAAACTTCAATCGCTTCTCTCTCATTCCGAAATTTTAAACGCAGTTAAATCTTTCCAACCTTTAAAGGCACCAGGGCCAGATGGACTACACCCCATTTGTTTTTCAAAAATTTTGGAACCAAACAAAAGATGTCGTAATCCACACATGTAATACTGCCTTTTCAACCTCTACTATTTCGGAAAACCTCAATTCAACTTTTATCACCCTCATACCTAAAGTAGCTCACCCTGAAATAATTCACCAATATCGACCTATTAGTTGGGATTATGCATAATTTGATAAATATCGAATTACCATACCGAAATTGAAAATTTTGGTATTTGGTATTTGGTATTCGGTATGGTATTTGATATTTTAAAATAAAATACCGAAATACCGATACCGTACCGAAATATATATTATATTACACAATACACATAGTATTAATTATAACATAAATATAAAAATCTAAAATTTTACTTTCCTTTATTCTTTAAGTTCATCTTAACTCCAAGCAAGTAACAAGATATTTCTAATGATCAAATTTATTCTTTTATGTACAGTTTTCTCTTCTCTGGATTGATATTTGCTAGTTTTGGACAAAACTTTTGTCAATAAATATTTTTACTTTTGTACTTTTGAGTACTTTAATTTAGAATATTATAGTCTATGACTTTATGCATTAGTTAGTATTCAAACTGAATAAATCGAAGTTACCAAACCGAATAAACCGAAAATTGAAAGGAGAAAATCGAACCATACTGAATTTAATTAGGTATAATATTGGTATTGCATTTTAAGAAACAGAATATCGAAAATACCGAACCGAAATATCTAAATACCGTACCATACCGGCAGACGAACACCCCTACTATCATTCATTGTAACACCACTTACAAAATCATTACTAAAATCATCGTTCACCGTATTAGACCTCTCTTGTCTAAACTCATCAACTCCACTCAAAGTAGCTTCATTCCGGGGCGTAGAGCAGTAGATAATGTAATCCTAATACAAGAAACCATTCATTCATTTCATATACAGACCGGTAGAATAGGTAACATGATGATCAAAAGCATTTGACTGTTTAGAATGGTCCTTCATTAGATTCTCGCTCCAACAATTAAAATTTTCCAAAACTACTATTAAATCTAATAATGTATTGTGTTACAACTACATCCACTTCCATTCTCATTAATGGGAAACCAACACCCTTCTTCAAACCATCGAGAGGTATATAGACAAGGAGATCCTCTATTTTGGTATCTTTTTGTTACATGCATGGAGTCCTTATCTCGACTAATTGAACATCATATTGATATCCTTAATTGGATACCAGTTAAAATAACTCGGAATGCACCACCACTTTCCCACTTACTTTTTGCCGATGACCTTATCTTATTAGCCTAGGCAACTCCTAAAAATGCACACACTATCATTAATATATTCAATTAGTTGAGTTTCAAATAGGGTCAACGTATAAATCTTGAGAAATCAAAAATTTACTTTTCAACAAATGTAGCCAATACTATTCAGATACCTTCTAACTCACCTACTAAACATCCCTCAAGCGAACAATATTGGAAAATATCTAGGTCTACCAATTATCACATTTCATCCACAATCCTCTGATTAGCAATATCTACTGGATAGAATTCAAACTAAACTATCTAGATGGCGATTCAAATTTCTTACCTTAGCTGGCCAGGCAACACTCATTAACTCTGTCTTAAATTCCATCCCCGTCTATGCTTTGCAACTTAATCTTATCCCACCAAAAATTATAAACCATCGTAATCGCATCCAACACAACTTCTTATGGGGAACCACACCTCATAAACGCAAAATTCATTTAATAAATTGGGCTACAGTTACTATCTCAAAACATACAGGGAGCTAGGAATATCAAAATTAAAATGTAAAAATTTAGCAATGCTTACCAGCTTTCTATGACGTTATACAAACAATCAACCCTCCCTGTGGACACAACTACTTTCATCCTAATTCACAATATTTTCTCTATAACATTTGGTAAATACAAACGACTCTTATATCTGGAAGAGTATGACAAAAGTATCCATGTTATGTCAACAAGGTACAAGCGAGAATATTGCAACCGGACATGCCATTCATATGTGGCATGACCATTGAATTTCTCCTCACACTTTCCTTCGCCAACTCTTCAAAGGCCTTTACTACACCATGAAATTTTTTCAGCACTCACCCACATCATCAGAAACAAATACATAGGATCTATCTTCTTTATCCTTCATCTTACCCCCACATGTAATCAACCTTATCACTAACACATCACTTCATGACTCTCTTCAAACTGTGGACCAACCATTTTGGACTCATACTCAAATTGGATTCTTTTCAACCTCCTCTGCCTACCATCAAATCTAAAAAAAAACTTCTCCATCATTTAATCAATTCAAACATTCCTGATTATGAAAACTTACCACCTTACCAAAAATCCAATACTTCCTATGGCTCATAGTTCATGCCAAACTACCCATAACCTCGATGCTTGCCAATAAGAATATACCTTTAGATACTACCTGTAAAATATGTCATCAACAACTAGAAAATATCTCGCATATCTTCCTCTTATGTACAAATGCTACTAGAGTATGGAAACATTTCAATATACCAATCACCTCCCAAGCACTTCCACTAAATTAATTCACCTCACCACTCACATCTCTCTACCCTCCTCCATACTCATACCTGTCATTCTATGGCAACTGTGGCGAACACGAAATTGCAATGTCTACAACAACACTAACCTCACAGTCCACATCCCCTCCCCTTCTCTAAATATACTACCTTAAATACATCCCCGCTATCAAAAATGCTAAATGTATTCAACCCATCGCTTGGGCACCCCCACCACTACAGAACTATAAGCTCAATCTTGATGGTGCGTTCGATCAAGCAACTAACACAGGCGGAGCTGGGGGTCTTTCGAGATCACATGGGCAGCTGGATCACTGGGTTTAGTAAACATCTCCACACCACTTATATACTTCAAGTGGAGCTCCTTGCCCTCTACCATGGATTAACCATTGCACTCATTCGAAATTTACATCCTTTACTTGTCGAAACAGACTCACAGGTATTGATCCAACTCATTGATAGGGACAATCCCAAATACTCACATTTACTTAATGCATGCAGGTCGATGCTAAATGAGCTCCAGGTCCAACAGCTTGTCCACACGTATCGGGGGGGGAGGGGGGAAAAATAACGGCGTGGCAGATGCTTTAGCAAAATATGGTAAATCAATGACTCAATCTACTCTTCAGGATGTTCAACTTTTTGACAATCCCCCATCCTTTATTTCATCGCATTTACATTTGATGTAACTGGAATAAAAATGCTACGTTCAGTACCAGACCCTATAACTCGTTTCTTTTAGTGTCAATGAAGTTCTCCGTTAAGCAAAAAAAAAAAAAGGAAATGAAAATTCATTATTTAGGCTAAAACTTTTTTATTTGGCCAAAAAATAATAAAATTTCTGCCAAGTATTTTATGAATTTTGCCCCAAAAGAAGAAGTACACTTAACAGAATTATAATTATGTCACCTAAAAAATAAATACACAGTTGAAACTCTTATATTTCAGATAAGATTTTTTTGGCTAGAATTAATGAAGCTCTAGCCACTTTTTCGTTTACATACAATGTATTCAAAGAAGAAAATAAAAAGTACACGATTAAAATTTTGGCTAACTTTTTTTATTTGGTTAAAGATGTTGGAGCTCCAAATATTTTTTTAATTATTTGGCCCATAAAAGAAGAAACAACTTGTTAGAACAAAAAATACTATATTTATAAAAATAAAATAAAAAATAATACAGTGTTAAAACTCCATTATTTGGCTATGACTTTATAATTTGGTTAAAAATATATAGTACTAACAAATATTTTTTGCTTATTGGCTGAAAAAGAAGAAACACAACGTTAAATCAAATAGTCATTGCATTTAGAGAGGAAAAAAAATAACACTTGAATAAAATATATAGTGTATTAAAATAAGCAAGAAAAATACTCAATTTAAATAAATATATTATTGTATAAAATTATGTGGCAATCATCGATTACAAACTACCTACTTGAAAGTTGATTTTAATTTTTTTTTCACTCTCACATGAGCATAACTGCTATGTTAGCATCCACGAGAGGTTAAAGCTATCAAACTATTAAGTTCATAAGGTAATTAGAACGAATAATATATGTGAATAGACGATCCCAAGTTAAGAAAAGGTCTCAACATATATTAATATGCCTTAATTCATTTATGCGTTACTACAAAGTAAATTCAAATTCAGCTATCAGATAATTTATGCTGCCCAAGTATAAACTTAATCCAAACGACCTTAAAAAAATGTTCTAAATATTGGGAAAATTGAGTCGAGTGGCGGGCAAGATTGTCGCGCAGTGGCAAATTCAGGCCTGAGAAGTTTACCCATGTGAATAGCTACTGTGACTTAAGGTGAAGGAATTCCTCTTTCGTCTCGTGTGTGGACAGATATTTTTATTGATAATAGCCGGCCAAATTTAATGTTTACTTTTTTTAGCCGTAATATATGAATTATATATTAATTATATATTGTTATACATTAATTATATATATATATATATATTAGTTTTTATGTACATACTTTGTACGTAAATCTTCAGTTAATTATTTACATAGAAGAGCAAAAAATTAAACTTAAGGACAATTATATACGAGAAATAATTTTGTTTGAAGATATGATCTTTTTTAATAAGTTTGAAGTATCTTAAGTCCATTATTTATTTTTTAAAATAAATTTTATTTTCTACTATATTTTTCAATTTTTAAACAAATATTTTGAACCAAAAGAAGCAGATTTTGAAGTTATGGTCGTAAGTCATTTAAACAAGTCACCTCAATATATACAATAAATTGAGTAATTATATATATACGTATTATAACCTCTAGAGTTTTCATAGAGCAATTTAAATACAATAAGATTGAGAGCACAATCGTAATAAATAACATCACATTGTCAATGTAACGACCTGACCGGTCGTTTTGTTTTCTAGAATCTCGTTTCCGTAAATAAGACTCCCCGTACGTACTTTTATTGTTTTATGACATGCGGGGACAATTAGTTCGAGATTTGGAAGGGCTTGGGTTGAAATCGAAACACTTGGTTCCTTAAGGTTGGCAAAAACGACTAAGTTTGACTTTGGTCAACATTTTGAGTAAATGACATCGGAATCGGGATTTGACGATTCCAACAGGTTCGTATGATGATTTCGGATTTGGTCATATGTTCGGATTAGGTTTTTGGCTGACCCGGGAGCGTTTCGGCGCCTAATAGTGAAAGATGGCTCTTTGAAGGTTTTAAAGTTCTTTAAATTTAGTTTGAAGTACGTTTTAGTGTTATCAAGGTCAAATTGGGATTTCGGGACCGGGAATGATTTCGTATGGTGATTTAAGACTTGCCCGCAAAATTTGATGTTATTCCTTGTAATCTTTGTATGATTCGACGCATTCAGAGCGATTTGGAAACTTGAGGTTCATAACTTGATTCGATTTGATTTTGGGGTGTGATTATTGGTTTTGTTATTTTTTTCGTGTTTTGAGAATTCGAGTAGGTCCATATCATGTTTATGGACTTTTGGTGCATTTGGACGGGGTCCTAAATGGCTCGGGGGTGTTTCAGACAGCCCGGAGCCGAGTTAGGAAAACCAGAAATTTTAGTTCTGGTTTCCTTCTTCACGAACACGGAAGGACCCACGTGTGCGCGATGAAGGACTTGGGCAGTGGCGCAATTTGTCCTTCGCGTTCGCGATAAAGGGGTTACGTTCGCGTAGAAGGAAGGGACCTGGGGAGGGTTAGTGCCAATTGCCCTTCGCGTTCGCGAAGGTGCCCTGGCGTTCGCGTAGGGCAGGACTGGTAAGCCTCCACGTTCGCGAGGCCCTGGTCGCGTTCGCGTAGGCTAAGCTTTACCGGACCTGGTCGTTTGCCTTCGCGAACGCGAGTCCAGTTCCGCGTTCGCGAAAAGGGCAGCTAGGCAGTGTGTTTTAAAAATCGGGACTTAGCCATTTTTGGGTTCATTCATTACACTCTTGGGCAAGCTTCAAAAAGGAGGATTTCGACCTAGCTATTGAAGGTGAGTAATTTTTACCTAATATGAGTTTAATACATAGATTATGGGCAGATTTTAACATGTAAATTTGTTGAAATCATGAATTTAGATGAAAAATCTAAATTTTTTATAAAAATATGATTTAACCACGAAAATAGTTAAGGAATTTGGTGAAAATCATATATTTGAGTTCATGAGGTTATGGGTAACAACTTTCTTGGAAAGTTTTCGGAATTCGGGCACGTGGGCCCGAGAGTGAATTTTAGAAATTTTTTGATTAAGGTTGGGAAATCACTTTAATAGTTAGGATATGGACTTTTGAACATGTATTGATTATTTTATATAATATTTGACTAGTTTCGAGTCGTTTGGCACCGAGTTGGGGTTTCAAAGCACATTTGTGGATCGGAAAATAAGCTTTGAGACGAGGTAAGTCTCTTTCCTAACTT
Organism: Nicotiana obtusifolia; assembly: GCA_002018475.1. NCBI lineage: Eukaryota > Viridiplantae > Streptophyta > Magnoliopsida > Solanales > Solanaceae > Nicotiana > Nicotiana obtusifolia. The sequence continues at coordinate 116,007 of MCJB01007858.1, read as the reverse complement.
TGTAAGAGGGAACTCATTCCCTTAGGTGTGTTTTGTTGTAAATTACTTGTATGGGGAGCTACGTACATACTAGGTGACGAGAGTCCGTACGTAGCTATATTCCATGTGATGTCCGGGTAGTTTTAGGTTTACATCATGCTTTGTTGGCACCATTATTTGATTATGCTTATTAATTATCCTGAATGAACCTGAGATTGAGGATTTCAAGATTTAAAGCTTCCTGTTTAGACTCCTTACTTTTGGAAAGAATTGAATAATTATATATTAAATTTGAAAAAATTATGTTCACTTGCGTCGCAAGTATTTTCGCGAGCGAGGTAAGTTTCACTACTCTCATGGGAGCGGGCCGTTCGCCTCGGCAGGTTAATAATGCATTTATGGTTCGTGTCGTTCGACCCTCAGCAGTGCACAGTATGTATATTTATATTTTGGATAGGGCTGTTTGACCTCGGCGTAATTCATGCGTAATAATACTTGGAGCCCAATTATACTTGATATTGCTTTATTGGCTTAAGAGGTTAAATGATGAAAATTTATTTGGGACTTACTATCAGTAAGAGAATTGTTTATTTATTTCTTGTTATTGAGTTTTCGGTTCATTTATATTTATTTGGGATTTCCATTATTTTATTGTTAGCCCATAGTAAGTTTTGGAGTCGACCCCTCGTCACTACTTCTTCGAGGTTAGACTAGATACTTACTGGGTACATGTTGTTTATGTACTCACGCTACACTTCTGCACTAATCGTGCAGGATCTGAGGCAGGTGCATCTGGTTATCATTCCGACGCGCATCATTGATTCCACGAGACGTTGCGGTGAGCTGCCTTCCGAGCCCGTTCCGCAGCACTCGAAGTCTTTCTTTTGCTTTTATTTTCTGTCTATTTCACTTCAGACAGTAGTGTAGTATTCTTTTGTATATTCTATTAGTAGCTTATACACTTGTGACACCAGGTCTTGGAGATTAAGCTATTAGATGCTTGTTGATTTTTGAGTAATTACTTCATCCCATTTGCTTTTATAATTGTTTACTTTCTCGTTTTATTAACATTTTCACTTCTTTATTACTGAATAATTAAAAAAAAATCAGCTATTTCAAATTCCTAAAAGAAATGATCACCTGATTAGTTCACCGTTGGCTTGTCTAGCGTAACGTGGGGCGCCATCACGGCCTATAGGAGAAATTCGGTTGTGACAACATGGTAGTAGAGCACTAGGTTCACGTAGGTCTCACAAGTTATGAGCAAGCCTAATAGAGTCTTGCAGATCGTTGCGGAGACGTCCGTACTTATCTTCGAGAGGCTATAGGGTGTTAGAAAAACACTCCTTCTTCATCTCCTATCGTGCAGTTGATGTTTACTAAGTATCCTTCTCTTATTCTCTCACAGATGGTGAGAACGTGCACGGCGGTTGTTCCAGACCCGGGAGCAGCTGCTCTCCCTATTGCTAGAGGCCGAGACAGAGCCGGAAGAAGGCACCGACCCGAGGTAGGGGACGAGGATGTCCCAGATTTGCTCCAGCTATGCCACCAGCGGATCCAGCAGAGGATCCTATTACAGAGGAGCAGGGCGAGGTGCCTGCAGCAGAGCCAGCCTCGGTAGATTTCATGTCAGCTTCGGGCTTCCAGGAGGTCATGGGACGTATGTTATGGTTCATGGGCACTATGACTCAGGCTGGTTTATTTCCAGCGGACCCAGCCACATCTCAGGCGGGAGGGGGGAGCACAGACCCTACTGCTCAGGCTCCTGGGCATGCATCTGCTGTATATCAGACCCCGGGTACACTATCCGTGGGCGGAGCCCAACCGGTGGCAGCAACTATACCGGAGCCCATACCAGCTGCGCTTGACGATCCGCATAGGCTATTGGACCAGGCTACAGCCTCCTGTCTTTGGGGGGGGGAGCGACACGAGGATCGCCAGGACTTTATTGATCAGTGCAGGGACAGACTACACAACATAAGGATATTGGAGTCCCATGGGGTGGATTTTACTACCTTCCAATTGGAGGGCAGGGCCCGTAGGTGGTGGCAGTTACATCTTCTTGGCAAACCAGCAGGTTCTCCTCCCATGACCTGGGATCAGTTTACACGCCTTTTCTTGGATAGGTATATTCCACCCTCTCAAAGGGAAGAGTTGCAGTTTCAGTTTGAGCAGCTCCAGCAGGGTCAGATGTCAGTAACCGACTAATGAGGCGAGATTCTATGAGTTATCTCGCCATGCACTTATGATACTTCCTATTGAGGCGGAGAGAGTATGGAGGTTTGTTGCGGGTTTGCACTCTAGTATTCAAGCCACTATGGCCCTGGAGGTTCAGATGGGACTTCTTACCAGCTAGTTGTGGAGATAGCTCGGAGGATTGAGAGTTATCATCAGCGAGGCCGAGAGTAGATGCCACGGGACAAGCGATATTGTTATTCTGGAAGGTTCAGTGGTGCTCCATCTGGGGGCAAAGGTCAATTTAGGAGAGCTCAGCCTAGCAGGCCCACATATCTAGCACCGTCGCCTCCTCGGGGTGCACCAGTTCGACCTTATTTCAGCACCTTGCCAGAGAGTTCCAACCGCCCACTAGCTATTCAGGGTCAGACTTCAGGGCAGCAGTCCGCCGCTTCGAGGGGTTGTTACGAGTGCGGGGATCCTGGCCACATGAAGAGGTTTTGTCCCAAACTTCGAGGCAAGGCAGTACATCAGGGTCATTAGCCCATGATTTCAGGACCAGCCATCGGGCCGCCGAGAGGCGGAGGGCAGGCGGGTAAGGGCCGTCCTAGAGGTGGAGGCCAGCTAGTTACAGGTCAGTGTGGAGACCAGCCAGTCGGCGCTCCAGCTAGGTTCTATGCTTTTCCAGCCATACCAGATGCAGTGGCATTAGATGTCGTGATCACAAGTATTATTTCTGTCTGCAGCAGGGATGCTTCGGTATTATTTGATCCAGGGTCTACCTATTCATATTTGTCATCTATGTTTGCTCATTTCCTGGATGTTTCTCGTGAGTCCTTTGGTACTCCTGTTTTTGTGTCCACTCTAGTGGGTGATTTTGTTGTTGTGGATCGGGTCTATCGGTCCTGCATTGTTACATTCTGTGGTTATGAGACTAGAGCCGATCTTCTACTGCTTGATATGACTGACTTTGAGGTTATCCTGGGCATGGACTGGTTATCCCCATATCGCGCCATCCTTGATTGCTATGCAAAGATTGTTACCTTGGCGATGTTAGAGTTGCCTGGATTGGAGTGGAAGGGGTCGTCTGTTAGTGTATCTAGCTGGGTTATCTCTTTTCTGAAGGCTCGACATATGGTCGAGAAGGGTTGTTTGGCTTACCTAGCTTATGTTTGGGATACTACTGCAGAGGCTACGGCGGTTGATTCAGTGCTCATAGTCCGTGAGTTCTCTGATGTATTTCCTTATGATCTTCCGAGCATGCCACCAGATCGTGATATCGATTTCTGTATTGATTTGGCTCCAGGTACCTAGCCTATCTCTATCCCACAGTACCGCATGGCTCTGAAGGAGTTGAAGGAATAACTTGAGGAGTTGCTAGCAAAGGGATTCGTCAGGCCGAGTGTATCTCCTTGGGGTGCACCAATGTTATTTGTGAAGAAGAAAGATGGGACTATGCGGATGTGCATTGATTACCGCCAGTTGAATAAAGTCACCATTAAGAACAAGCACCTGTTGCCGCGTATTGATGATTTATTTGACCAGTTGCAGGGTGCTAGGGTGTTCTCTAAAATTGACTTGAGATCAGAGTACCATCAATTGAAGATTCGGGATTCGGATGTTCCAAAGACTGCTTTCCGGACTAGATGCGGCCATTACTAGTTTCTAGTGTTGTCCTTCGGTTTGACTAACGCCCCGGCAACATTTATGGATTTGATGAACAGGGTGTTCAAGCCACATATTGATTCGTTTGTCATCGTCTTCATTGATGACATTTAAATCTACTCGTGCAACATGGAGGAGCACGAGCAGCATTTGAGAGTGGTGCTTCGGACCTTGCGGGAACAAAAGTTATATGCTAAGTTCTCCAAGTGTGAGTTTTAGCTAGATCCAGTAGCATTCTTGGGACATGTTGTATCGGGCGAGGGTATCAAGGTGGATCCCAAGAAGATCGAGGCAGTGCAGAGTTGGCCTCGTCCTACCACGGCGATTGAGATTAGGAGCTTCTTGGGGTTAGCAGGTTATTATCGCCGGTTTGTGGAGGACTTCTCATCTATTGCAGTACCTTTGACTAGATTGACCCAGAAGGGTGCTCTATTTCGTTGGTTTGATGATTGTGAGGCGAGCTTTCAGAATCTCAAGATAGCTTTGACTATGGCACCAGTTCTTGTGTTGCCTTCCGGTTCGGGGAGGTATACTATGTATTGCAACGTTTCACGCATTGGTTTGGGCTGTGTATTGATGCAGGAAGGGTGATTTATTGCATATGCTTCACGTCAGCTGAAGCCCCATGAGAAGAATTATCCTGTACATGATTTGGAGTTGGCCGTTATTGTTCATGCTCTTAAGATCTGGAGGCATTATCTTTATGGGGTGTCCTGGGAGGATTACATCGATCATCGCAGCTTGCAGCATTTGTTCAAACAGAGGGATCTCAATTTGAGGCAGCGCATGTGGCTTGAGTTATTAAAGGACTATGATATTACCATTCTTTATCATCCGGGCAAGGCGAATGTGGTTGCGGATGCTTTGCGCAGAAAGGCGGAGAGTATGGGTAGCTTGACATTCATTTCAGTAGAGGAGAGGCCCCTAGCTTTGGACATTCAGTCCTTGGCTAACAGACTTGTTAGGTTGGATATTTCATAGCCTAGTTGAGTTCTTGCATGCGCTGTTGCCCAGTCTTCACTATTGGAGTAGATCAAGGCTCGACAGTTTGATGATCCACACTTATTGGTTCTCAGAGTACTACAGGGTGGTGCCAAGGAGGTTACTATCGGTGAGGACGGTGTTCTGTGACTCCAGGGTCGTTTGTGTGTTCCTAATGTTGATAGGCTGAGGGAAAGGATTTTAGAGGAGGCACACAGTTCTCGATATTCTATTCATCCAGGTGCTACGAAAATGTATCGCGACCGTAGACATCATTATTGGTGGCCGTGGATGAAGAAGGACATACTCGAGTATGTTGAGGTTCCTAAATTGCCAGCAGGTTAAGAATGAGCACCAGAGGCTAGGTGGCCTACTCAAGTAGACAACTATACCTGAGTGGAAGTGGGAGCGCATTACTATGGACTTTGTAGTTGGGTTGCCACGGACATTACGGAAGTTTAATGCAGTTTGGGTCATAGTCGACAAGTTGACCAAGTCGGCACACTTTATTCCGATTGTGACCACGTACTCTTCAGAGAGGTTGGCCCAAATTTATATTCAAGAGCTTGTTCGGTTGAATGGCGTGCCTATTTCCATCATATCAGATAAAGGGCCTCAGTTTACTTCGCATTTCTGGAGAGCGGTACAGAGTGACTTGGGGACCCGTGTAGAGCTCAGCACAGCCTTCCATCCGCAGACCGACGAGCAGTCAGAGCGGATAGTTCAAATCTTGGAGGATATGCTCAGAGCATGTGGGATTGACTTCGGAGGGCAGTGGGATCAGTTCTTGCCTTTGGTCGAGTTTTCATATAACAACAGTTATCAGTCCAGCATCGAGATGGCTCCTTTTGAGGCTTTATATAGTTGGAGATGTCGTTCACCCATTGGATGGTTTGACCCCGGCGAGGCTAAGTTATATGGTACTGACCTAGTGAAGGATGCCTTGAAAAAGGTAAAGATGATTCAGGAGCGACTTCGCACCACACAGTCCAGACGGAAGAGTTATGCGGATCAGAAGGCGCGTGACTTATCATTTATGGTGGGAGAGAAAGTTCTCTTAAAGGTCTCATCGATGAAGGGAATCATAAGGTTTGGGAAGAAGCGCAAGTTGAGCCCAAGGTTTATAGGTCCATTTGAGGTATTGAGACGAGTTGGGGAGGTTGCTTATGAGCTTGCCTTGCCTCCTAATCTATCGGGAGTTCATCCAATTTTTGACTTGTCTATGCTCTAGAGGTATCATGCCGACAGGTTGCTTGTGTTAGATTTCAGTACGATTTGGTTAGATGGGAGCCTGTGTTATGAGGAGGAGCCAGTTGCCATTGTTGACAAACAGGTTCGCCAGTTGAGGTCCAAGAAGATTTATGCGGTAAAAGTTCAATAGAGGGGCCAACCAGTCAAGGACGCGACTTGGGAGGCCGAGGAGGACATGCAGAGCAGATATCCACACTTATTCAGCACTCCAGGTATGATTCTAGACCCATTCGAGGACGAACATTTGTTTAAGAGGTGGAGAATGTAACGACCCGACCGGTCGCTTTGCTTTCTAGAATCATGTTCCCTTAAATAAGACTCCTCATACATACTTTTACTGTTTTATGACTTGTTGGGATGGTTAGTTCCGGATTTGGAAGGGTTCGGGTTGAAATCGGAACACTTGGTTCCTTAAGGTTGGCAAAAACGGCTAAGTTTGACTTTGGTCAACATCTTGAGTAAACGACATCGGAATCGGGATTAAACGGTTCCAATAGGTTCGTATGATGATTTGGACTTGGGTGTATGTTCAGATCGGATTTTTGGGTGACTCGGGAGCGTTTCGGCGCCTAATAGTGAAAGATGGCTCTTTGAATGTTTTAAAGTTCTTTAAATTTGGTTTGAAGTAGGTTTTAGTGTTATCGAGGTCAAATTAGGATTTCGAGATAGGGAATGCTTCTGTATGGTGATTTAAGACTTGCCCGCAAAATTTAGTGTCATTCCATGCAGTCTCAGAATGATTCAACATGTTTAGAGCGATTTGGAAACTTGAAGTTCATAACTTGATTCGATTTGGTTTTGTTGTTTTTTACACGTTTCGCGAGTTCGAGCAGGTCCGTAGCTCGAGGGTGTTTCGGACCACCCGGAGCTGAATTAGGAAAACCAGAAATTTCAGTTCTGGTTTCCTTCTTTGCGAACGCGGAAGGACCCACGCGTTTGCGATGAAGGATTTGGACAGTGGGGCAATTTGCCCTTCGCGTTCGCGATAAAGGGATCGCGTTCGTGGAGCCTTGAGGTCCCATGCCTATGTGTTCATGAAGGTCCCATCACTTTTGCGCAGAAGGAAGGGACTTGGGGAGGGTCAGTGCCAATTGTCCTTCGCGTTCGCGTAGGGCAGGGCTAGTATGCCTCCACGTTCGCGAGGCCTTGCTCGCGTTCGCGTAGGTCAAGCTTTACTGGTCCTGGCCGTTTGCCTTCGCGAACGCGAGGCCAGTTCCACGTTCGCGAAGAAGAGGGCAGCTCGGCAGTGTGTTTTAAAAATCAGGACTTAGCCATTTTTGGGTTCATTCATTACGCTCTTGGGCGGTTTTGGAGCTTCAAAAAGGGGGATTTCGACCTAGCTATTGAAGGTAAGTAATTTCTACCTAATGTGAGTTTAATTTATAGATTATGGGCATATTTTAACATGTAAATTTTTGGAAATCATGATTTTAGATGAAAAATTTAGGTTTTTGATAAAAATAGGATTTAACCACGAAAATGGTTAAGGAATTTGGTGAAAATCATATATTTGAGTTCATGAGGTTATGGGTAATAACTTTCTTCGAAAATTTCTGAAATCCGGGCACGTGGGCCCGAGAGTGAATTTTAGGAATTCTTCGATTAAGGTTGGGAAATCATTTTAATAGTTAAGATATGGACATTTGAACATGTATTGATTATTTTATATAACATTTGACTAGTTTCGAGTCGTTTGGCACCGAGTTGGGGGTTCAAAGCACATTTGTGGATCGGAAAGTAAGCTTTGAGATGAGGTAAGTCTCTTTCCTAACCTTGTAAAAGGGAACTCATCCCCTTAGGTGTGTTTTGTTGTAAATTACTTGTATGAGGAGCTACATACGCACTAGGTGATGAGAGTCCGTGCGTAGCTATATTCCATGTGATGTCCGGGTAGTTTTAGGTTTACATCATGCTTTGTTGGCACCGTTATTTAATTATGCTTATTAATTGTCCTGAATAAACCTGAGATTGAGGATTTCAAGATTTAAAGCTTCCTGTTTAGACTCCTTACTTTTGGAAAGAATTGAAGAATTATATAATAACTTTGAAAAAATTATGTTCACTCGCGTCGTAAGTATTTCCGCGAGCGAGGTAAGTTTTACTACTCTCATGGGAGCGGGCCGTTCGCCTCGGGAGGTTAATAGATGCATTTATGGTTCGTGTCGTTCGACCCTCAGCAATGCACAATATGTATATTTATATTTTGGATAGGGCCGTACGACCTCGGCATAATTCATGCGTAATAATATTTGGAGCCCAATTATACGTGATATTGCTTTATTGGCTTAAGAGGTTAAAATGTTAAATGATGAAAATTTATTTGGGACTTACTATCAGTAAGAGAATTGTTTATTTATTTCTTGTTATTGAGTTTTCGGTTCATTTATATTTATTTGGGATTTTTATTATTTTATTGTTAGCCCATAGTAAGTGTTGGAGTCGACCCCTCATCACTACTTCTTCGAGGTTAGACTAGATACTTACTGGGTACATGTTGTTTATGTACTCATGCTACACTTCTGCACTAATTGTGCAGGATCTGAGGCAGGCGCATCTGGTTATCATTTCGGCGCGCATCCTTGATTCCACGAGACGTTGCGGTGAGCTGCCTTCCGAGCCCGTTCTGCAGCACTCGAAGTCTTTCTTTTGCTTTTATTTTTTGTTTATTTCACTTCAGACAATAGTGTAGTATTCTTTTGTATATTCTACTAGTAGCTTGTACACTTGTGATACCAGGTCTTGGAGATTTTGCTAGTAGTAGCTTGTTAATTTTTGAGTAATTACTTCATCCTATTTGATTTTATAATTGTTTACTTTTTCGTTTTATTAACGTTTTCACTTCTTTATTACTGAATAATTAAAAAAAATCAACTATTTCAAATTCCTAAAAGAAAAGATCACCTGATGGCTTGCCTAGCGGTAACGTTGGGCGCCATCATGGCCTATAGGAGAAATTGGGTCAAAATAGTCAATAAAACTCAAAAACATTTAAGACAAAAGAAAAAAAATACTCTTTGTATAAAAGCCTATCAATATTTTTGCATCGATTCAAAAGAATAAAAAATTAAACACAAAACTTACACTTCATAGACAAATTAAAAAGCTATATTTTTGTCATATTAATATGTCTATGTGTTGTCTTTTGACAAATAATTATCTCTTCTAGAACACTGTACGTAAAACTTACACAAAGCAACATACATTCATAGAAATATTATCGCTGGGCTGCTTCTGCAGCCGCTGACTCACTTCTGCAAGCTCGCACCTGCGGCTGGCCCTCTGCAGGTGCGATTGCACCAGAAGCTGGGTGCTTCAGTTATCCAACTAAAGCCAAGTGACTTCCGTGTATCGACCGAATGGCATCCGGGACCCCTGAGATCCCGTCCAAACGTACCGACAAGTTTGAAATCATAAAACGGACTCGCTCACACCCTCGGAACACATATAACAATATTAAAACTAAGAATCATACGCCAAAACCAATAGAATCATGTTATGAACTACAAGTTCTTCCAACTTACTCTGAACGTGCCGAATCATACTTAAACTACTCGGACTGACTCCAAATTTTGCATGCAAGTCTTTAATCACCATACAGAACTATCTCAGGCTCGGAATCCCAATTGGACCTCGATAACATCAAATCCTATTTCAACCCAAATTTAAAGAACTTTAAAACCTTCAATGTGTCAACTTCCAATATTAAGCGCCGAAATGCTCCCGGGTTATCCAAAATCCGATCCGAGCATACGCCCAAGTCCAAAACATCATATGAACCTATTGGAACCGTCAAATTCCGGTTCCGAGATCATTTACTCAAAATATTGACCAAAGTCAAACTTAGCCTTTTAAAGCCAAACCAAGGAACCTAGTGTTCCGATTTCAACCAGAACCCTTCCAAATCCCGAACCTAGTGTTAAAATGAAAAAAATAACTTTTTTATATCATGAAAAGGAAATACTTATTTGTTGAAATGAAACAAAAATCTATCTAAAACATAAAAAGAAAGTACTATTCATAATATTTTTATTTAGGATGGGGGTGGGGNAAAAAGAGTTTTGAAAAATATTTTTCTTCTCTTGATAGGGAAAATATTTTCCTCAAATTAGAGGAAAATGAGTTCATGAATAAAATATTTTCCAAAATATTTAAGCTAACCAAACATGGAAAAACTAAAAAATATTTTTTTCTTCATACTAAACACACCCTAAGTTTGGCAATATAAGCCCAAAATAAATTGGCATTTAATAACCAAAATTATTTTTCTTAAAAATAACAACAAAATTTAGAACCATCTTCTCTCTTCTAACAATTGCCAATTCTTCCTATAAATTAGGTGCCACTTCCTTTCAAACTAGGATAAACAAATTTAATTTCGTTACCACATGCCCCAATATAAGAAATCTTAGGATATGAATGTTGGAGCTATTTTTATATTTTAAATCAACATCCTATATAGGTAAAAAAAAAGAAAAGAAAAGTGCATGGTAGCTCAAGTTTTTTAATCTGAATACTGAGTTACTGAGAAAACGATAGCATGCTCAAAAGAACCACACTATAAATCTTACATGAATTAGCTTGTCAAAGTCTTCGCTTTCTAGGCAATGAATGTGTATATCTTCATATGTAACTATCGTACAAATTTACACACAAAAAATAAAAATATATATCAGAATGATATACAAAAAGTATATGAAATTTTTTGCATCACATAACTTCAGAAATTGAGAAGAAGAAAGATGAGACCGATCCAATGTATTCTTGTTGATTTAGAATTTGTATGTTTTTGAAACTTCAAGAATAGGTAGGATATATTTAAATAATACTTAGAAGGGTGTCAAATAATAATAACGGAACGAATTATAATTATGATAGATAGTACAAAATAAAAAAATAAATGTGAGAAAAAATCTTTTAAAAAAATTAAATACATACATTTTTTTAATTTTGAAGTCCTAAATATTAAAAAAATAATTAAGTAATTATTTTTAAATATTAAAAAAATTAAATTAAATATTTTATCCAATATAAAAATTTTTTTTTAAAGACTAAAAAAAATGAACGATATTTTGCTGGGGGCTTCGTACTTATAAAATAATATAGATATTTTTTTACAAAAACCAAAGACTACTAAACTTAAAAGGAGTCCTTAGTGGGGGAAAAGAAAAGGAGTACTGACAAAAGTTTGCTACTTTAATAATTTTTCAAACGTTGTTTTCTTTTTATTAATAAAATTGTTATATTATATTATATAAATAAGGAAAGATTTATAAAAGATATTTAATATTAAGAATTTGTACATACTTCAAATAAGGAAGGATTTAGTGTACTAATTTAGTTTATTTAAATCTCCTAAATATTAATGAAAAAACTTAAAACAACAATTTTATCTAATATAAAATTTATTTTTAAAAGGAAAAAAGAAACATTTCGGTAATGCCCCCAAGGGTGTATTGTGGGCCGGACCTAGCCCGGGACCAGCCTTGGCCCGCGTGCCAGACGGGCCGGTCTCTAGTGGTGCAAAAGCTCATAACGGGCCGGTTCTGACCAAATAGCCCGTGAGCCCGGGATCGTTTAGCCCGTGACCGGCATACGGGCCTGGGCTGGTTCAACCGGGCCAAACGGGTCAAACGGGCCCCAACGGCTATTTTTTTAAAAATTTTTTTTTTAAAAGGGCCAACAGTCAGATTTTTAAAATCTAGCCATTGGCTTTTAATTTTCAGCCGTTTGGAAGTTTAAGAAATAGCCATTTGGCCTCCAAACTTTGTTTTAACCCCAAACTTTTTATAAATATACTTTTTCCCTATTCTCAACTATAAATACCCCCTCATTCTTTCATTTTTACTCACAAATTCATCAATCTCTCTCAATCTCTATCTAATTTTCTTCCATAATTGCTTACATTTAGTATTGCAATTTCGTGAAAAATTGTGAAGTTGGTGAATTGAAGTATTCAAGTCTTCAACAATATTCAATTTTCAAGAAGTTGTTTGTCAATTTGATAAACTCGTTCCACCTCTTAAGTTTTAATATTATAGTTTTGTTTTTTTTTATTTAGTATAATTATAATTAATATGGACTTTTCTTTGAAAAAAATATTTGGTGGTAAGGGTAAGGAAAAATCTAAAATTGGTGAATCTAGTCGCCAAGCTACTACTACTCTTCCCCCTGTTACCCGTCCTCCTCCACCTGTTATTCTTGATAGTGATAACCCTTGTTTTCAATTTTCCGATAGTCAATTTTGCTATGATGTTGCACCAGGTCAACAATTAAATGAAGAAGTTATGAATGCTCTTTATCCTAATCAAACTATCTTTGAAAATGATGAGGAAAATGATGATTTAGATGAAACGCAGCCGGATTTAGATGATACACCTACTAGTCCTGTTAATAACCCAACTGATTGTCGGCCTGACCCTCCTGTAGTAACCCCCACTTTAATAGAAAACCTTCTAAACGTCCCAAAACATCTCTTGTTTGGCACTTTTTTACTCAACTAAGAGAACAAAATAAGGCTAAGTGTAAAACTTGTGGGTCTTTGATGGCTCATAAATATACTGACAACCGTAGCGGTACGGGTAGTTTGACTAGACACATATTGAAACACCCTAGAGATAAAGTTAGATATTTACAAATGAAAGCTGCGGAAGAGGGAACAAGTGTAGATACTACGGTCCCTAGTACAGGTTCAAATCTAGTTCAACCGGGAATTAACACTGTTACCGGCGACATTTTATATTATGATCCAAATAAAGATCGTGAAGAATTGGCAAAAATGGTTGCTGTTATGTGCTTACCCTATAGTTTTCCTTCTAACCCTCATTTTGTGCATTATATTAGAAGAGTTTTTAATCCTACTTATAAAGGATGACCTCGCGCAACCGTAAAGAGCGATATTTATAAATATAAACATGAATATGAACAATATTTGCGCTTTTTATTTACTCATATAGATTGTCGCATTGCTATTATTACTAATATTGGTAGAAGTGATAATGACTGTGATTATCTAACTATTACAAGTCATTGGATATATGAGGAGTGGATAATGCAAAAGCGCATTATCGCTTATAGAATAATTAATTCACGCCACACAGGTAAATTTATTGCTAACACAGTTGCAGATATTTGTAGATATTTTTGCATTAAAGATAAAATAATATCGGTTTCAATGGATAATGCTTCTAGTAACACTAATGCTATAGGCTTGCTTACAACTACACTAAATCCTGCATTTAGTAATATTTTTCATGTTAGATATATTTGTCATATTTACCATTTAATCGTCGGTGATGGTATGAAAGTTTTAAATGTAGAAATTGAAAAGGTTAAAATGGCCCTTAATTGGCTTTTTTATTCAAACCGTAGAAGTAGACTTAGAGACTATTTTAAAAAATGTGATGAATTTGGCCTTAGAGAAAGAAAGGTTCCTAAACCTTGTCCGACTAGATGAAATTACATGTATGAAAGTTTAGTTGTTGCATATGAATATAGAAACCCAATAAGCGCAGCGTATAATGCTCGTGTAGGTGATGATAATGATGATGATAAGCACCTTACAAATCAAGATTGGACTAATGTTAAAATGCTTGTAGACTTTTTAGAACAATTTCTTGTTGCTACAAATGAATTATCTAGCAATATTATCCTGCTATTTCTAACTGTTTAGTTTATATTACAGCACTTGTAGATTTATTTACTCAATTTTCAGATGGTGGGGTAATTTATCAACAAGCTATTAATTCTATGAAAGCTAAGTTTAAAAAATATTTTTTCCCTATTCCCCCTATTTTTGGTGTTGCTACAGTGTTAAATCTTACAATGAAATTAGGAGGTCCTCACTTTTGGTATTCAGAAAGTTATAACGCTTTATCACTTTCAGCTGAGGAATTTGCCACACTTGGAGATGCAAAAGCCTTAATTAAAATAAACGCTCAAACAATTTATAATGCTTATCAACTTGCCTTAGATCATGCTAGACCAAACATTCCAACTCCTACTTCGTCTAGTTCGCAATCATCTAAAAGAACTGCAGGCCTAAAAGCCCTTAGTCGTTGGATGGAGTTCAGGGGTTCTCAAGGTGATAATATTGGTGATAGTTCACAACTAAATGAGCTTCAAGTTTATTTGTCGCAGGGACTTGAATCAGAGAATCCCGACGCTCCTTTGATGTTTTGGAATGGTGGAAGGACAAACACTATCCGGTTCTTTCAAGGATGGCTCGAGATATTTTAAGTGTTCAAGCTTCAACAGTGGTATCGGATAGCGCTTTCAGTCAAGCGAGACTTCAAATCGGTGATCATAGAGAGTCTATGAGGGAGAGCTTGGGAAAATCAGTACTCTTCAGAGATTGGATCCGTTCGGAAAGAAGAAATTTTGGACTTGCAGAATCACAACCGGAGATAGACGAAGCTTATGAAGAAATGCTAGCGGAACTTGCGCAGGATGCTGCTTCGCCCGGAAGCGGTGATGAACAAGCTTCTTTTCCACCACCATCAACGGAAATTCCTCCGGACCTTGAAGGATTTATGAGATTTGTTAGAGATAACACATAGACTAATATGTAACTTGCATTTTGGCACATTTTTCTTAGTTTTTTTTTTTTAATGGTGGTATTAGTACCTTGTTATGCTCATTCCATTGGAGGAGGAAGATTAAGAAAGATATTGCAATACATATATATATA